>JABFFF010000157.1:0-93757 GCA_013623665.1 Fusarium sublunatum
TTAGAGGACAGAAGATAGCCTCGTTCGCCGGTTGGAGATGAGATATTCTCTCGTCGTCGGTGTTGTTGTTGTCGTCGTGTTTTTGTGTTGGGGCAGCCAAGCGGGCGCGCGATCAGGGAATTTGGAGTCGGGGGGGGGGGGTTTTCTAGGACGGACACGGTGGTTCGTCGGTCGTCGTCTGGTCTGGGGCCAAAGAAAATGGCGGATCAGGGTAAAAGCGAAGCAGCTCGTCACGAGAATGCGCAGCTTTTTGGTCGATTTATTTCGCAGAGCGTGTTAGCGATGGGCAAAACGCTTCGTCTCGTTCGTCGTCGGATTGAGTTGAAGGGTTGAAGGTTTTGGGAAGGGGAGGGGGGGGATTATTTTTTTTTTCTCTCACTACCATCTGGAACCAAAGCTGACGGGACCGAATCTGGGACCTACCTAACCCAAGGTAAGGTACGCTTAGGCTGGGCTGCCTAAGGTAGGCGGTAGAAAGACGCTAGCAGAACTGGTCAGGGCCTGAGCTTGGAATGGGACTGCGGGACTCGGGAGCTTGGATTCCCTGAGTGGCACTCTGGGGATGTGGCTACAGGGATGACGACGCTGCTGGGACTGCTGAGATGTGCCTAGTTTTTAGCGGGCAGCCTCTATAAAGTGTGAAGCCATAGTCGTTGAGTATTGGATTGGATCCATGGATGGTATCGATCTGATCTTGAAGACAAACTGGAGCTTGGCTGCCGACTGGATGTAATTGGAACAGTAAGAGACTGGAACGCAATTGAGCTTCAAGCTTCGGAGCCTCCCGTCCAAGCTCCCTCTTGAGCTACGTCTCCCTGGCCTGTTGCTGCTGTTACTCATTTCATTTCCTTCTCCTCTGATGAGTCTCATTTGCTTGCTGCCCGTTAGGTGCCCAGATATGGATACCTTCACTCGGTAGAACACCCATGGAAGGTGATTCTTTGCTAGCCCTAACAAAAACTCGCCAGGGGGGAAATCAGATTCGACTAGATTAAAGGGGCGTCTCGACTGTCGAGCCTCCGGCCTAAGTTTGACGACCGGATTCGTCGGCGTTTAACTAACAAGTCAACTGGAGCTTCAGTTTCATGGATCTTGCTCAGCCTCCCTCGGCTCTCTTATTAAGCCATGATGGGCCAATCCCGATGCGAGGAGCCTTCTCCTCATTAGCCACTTCTGAAATACGAGAACGCTGTCGCGTGCAGTTGCATCTTGGATATGGAAGAGCTGATTCGACGTGGAGCGCAACGAGAACAGGGGATCCTGAACTATGACAACCTACATACAAGTTTATTTTTGATTAGATAGACTAGACTACCTACGTACTGTAACATCTTGGTAGCTGCGGATGCATATTTTCTCGTGGCTCCATACCTAGGTACCTTGTTAAAACTAGTATCGTCCACCCTTCGATAACAGACCCAGAATCTCCATAAACCCCATGGGATTTTGGCATGGACCGAGTTGTTGCCACATCACGCAAAGGCAACGCATAACGACACTTGCGGCACCTTTTTGCTCTGCAAGATGCTGATCTCTTGCAAGCCAAACATAGCCAAGGGCACCGAAGGTGTTTAGGATCGACTCTACTTAGCTAGTCCAGCGAAGCCAGGGCAAGCTCAATCTGGGTTCTTGGAGCCAGACCACGTAACCTCCTCCTCGATGGGCATATCGCCCAACTAATCTGCGTACCATAGCCAAGCCTGCAGGCTAGACACATCAAATATCGATAAGTTATGTAAAGTTGATATGTTTCCAATAAAAACAACAAGACCCTTCACCGACCATTGCAGTACAGTAATCCATCTTCCCAGCTCAGCTCAGCTCAGCTCTCCAACACCATTGTGTCAAGACGGGATTTTTTAGGCCCCCGCTTGGACGCGCAGCTCGTGTACAGTAATTGGGTACAACTGGAACGAACGAGTGTGGCACCTCGTCATGGCGCCCAACATGTCATCATGCATCTTTCTTCATCGTGATACTCATCTATCACGTGACATCACAACGACCTCATCTGTCCGTGGATCCTTGACCAGCAAAACAACGGTGAGAGAGATGCAGGACACGCTTTTCGGCATGATGAGAGTCACGGACCATCGCATGATTACTGACCCATGCCATAAACCAACCTGCTCAATGTCGGATCATCTATCCTAATTGAGAGTTACACACTGTTATGTCACCCTCTCGTTCAAGTTGATAGCACACAATTCATTAATCCTATACATTTATATCATATCGCCTTGTGCCTATATCGCCTCAAACCGCTCCTCGCTGAGCCAGCCCTTCCATTCCCGTGTTCCATCTTTAGGCCCTCGCCAACGCCTTTTCCTTCCCATGGTTCCCTCTGAGAGTGAAAAATTAACCCTGTAATAGTTGTTCCCCATCCTGCCTTGAACGCCAAGCTCAATAGTACACCTGTGTGGTCCTTTATAGTCTCAAAAAACAAAACCAGCTCGATGGTCTAGGGTCACAAGCAATCGAGATGCTCCCTTCGTGATGACACCTTTACCCCGAAGCCGCCTATAGTTTGGAGCTCATCGTCTTCTCGTTGATGCCCTCCGCCTTTTCGCCTTACTCGCTCTGGTCTTGCCACCCATGGATTCCACTTCGTCTTTCTCGTCCGCTTCCACAGCAGTAGATGTCACTGCATGGTCCACGTCCATGCCCAAACCCTTCAATTCTTCTTCGTCTAGATCTGTCAGGTCCTCGCTAAGCATCCGGACAGCATCCCTACCAGCCCAGTGCTCCCCCAAGATTGAAGTCCCTTGGGGATCATGACCCTTGAGATACCACAGTATGCCTCCATCCGTGAGAGGATCGGCCGGTTCCAGCCCAAGACTGCCATTGGATTGGGGTGGCGTAGGAGGCCCTGGCTGTACTGGCTGAGGCTTCGACACATAGCCGTCCGCATCGGGAGGCGTGTCGGATGATTTGACAGTATTAGGTAGAGATTCTTGTTTCTCCTCTGCGCCAGTCCCATTGAGACCTGACGTGTCGACGTCAATGTTGGTGCTGACCTCGATGTTTCCGCCATCTGATGTAGTATCCATTGCATCTCCTGCCTCAGCAGAGTCAGCCTTGACCGTGATTTGATATTCGGCATCAACCATAATGGTATCGTTGGCTTCATCCGAAAGATCATTTGGCTTTTCTTGACTTGTTGCAGTCAATGGACGCCTAGCTTCGACACTCCTGTCGATCGTGCTCTCTAATTCCTTCTGCAAACTCTCGAATGACTTCTGGGAAATTTCCGCCTCAACTCGCAAGGCTGCCTCCAACGATGGCTGGACTGCCTTTAATATGCGCTTGCCTAGCTTACGCCGTTCTCGAATATCTGCGAAAGTATTCTTGGCAGGAGACGCATCGATGGTTGTGGTTTGTGTTTCATCCGTAGATGGTTCAGGTCGTGGTGTCGTAGCGATGCCGTTGCTGATGACCTCGCAAAGATCCACGGCAAATGACATTACCGTCACATAAAATCGAGTGTTTATGCGATTTTGCAATGTATTCAAACCATCCATGAAGAGATCCTTGTCCAATCTGAGACAGTTAGTTATCAATGTCCTGGTTTAAGAGAGCCGGGTCTTACTTACGATATTGCCCTGTCGATGGCAGGGTTGAGAAGCTTGGCGACAGGAAAATAGCACTCGTCAACAAAGTCTTGTTCAAGCTCACCAGCGTCCACCTTGATCTGTTCTCGGTCCACCAGCTCACCCGCAAGGTCCTTGAGCTGTTCGAGGTCTTTGATCAAGTTCTCAGCGAACTCGATGCGTCTGGCTAACCTGGTCTTCCCACTTGGCCCCATCGCTGCGAAATCGCGTCGCGTCAACTCCATTGACGAGAACGACTCCATCTGGAGCTGGAGACGTTTCAGCAGTGCTGCTCCACGGCGTGCTTCACGCTTCAAGGTCCAGTAGCGACAAGCCTCGCCGAGATAATCCTTTCGCTTTCGGAAAGGAAATCGTTGGATAGAAGCCTCAACAACCTCAAAGACTGCTTGTGGTATGATAGGTGCACCTGATGGCAGCTTCCACAAGTTCTTTGTGTTCTGACCTTTCTTCTTATCACCACCAGGGCCAGTAGAATTCTTGGCCCCTGGTAGCTGCGATTCGTCCGATTGTTCTGCAAGTGCGTTGCGATGCTGGGCAGCAATAGCATTTGCAACAGCAGTGTTATCAGCCCAAATGCGATTCCGCATGGTTCTCTTGTAGAACCTCTTAGCTGCTTTGGTGGCCTGGTGAACGCTGTTCTCCTGCGCATAGTCTGGTGGACAATGCTTATCGCAGAAAGCCTTGAGAACCATACCACCATCAAGCACAGCGAGGGCACCTTGGCTTGTCTTCATCTTAAGGAAAAGCCGAGATCTCCGAGCACAAGTAACATGGAACGCCTGATAACAGTTCTTGTTGCCGCACTGGATACATGCGCCCATTCGCTGTCGGCAAATGTAACACGTTAATTTCCATCGGTTCTTGGGTACCTTTTCTACGTCCATGACAGGTTCCATGAATGTATGGTTTCCCAAAGAGACCTCAGGAATCCACATCGCGCAGAGGAGATGTGCCCATTTTGAGGAATTCGTTTGCTTGAATGCACCATCGGTGTTGGGACAGAAAATGCAAGTCTGTTCTCCTGGTCAGCGCACGTACTCATTATCGTATTTCGGACTATACTTACTGGAACTCCGCGGCCACATTGCTGGCATTTGCGGCACAGCCATTGACCTTCGGGAATAAAGGGCACTCCATAGCATTCCTGATGTACTGCAAGGTTACAGCCATCGCAGAACACGATCGCGTTGGTGTTTTCGCAGTCGCCGTCATCACAAATAGCACACTTGGAATCGGGCTCTTCTCCTCCCTGAGGCTCGCCATTAACGGCTGCAGCAGAGCTTGATCTAGGGCGATGAGTCTGTGGCGGTTTTGGATTCGGCTTTGGTATTCGTTTCTCCAGCGCATGCCACTCCTTCTCGATCTTCGTCATGGTGATTTCAAAAACCTCTCGTGTTATTTCCTCCAGTTCGTTTTGCTTGCGATAAGCATTGTACTGTTCAAGCCACATGTCATCCTGCTCATCCATATCATACTCCACACGACCGATCCGCGTGTGATGAACCAGCTCGTCGGACGCTGTACCGTCGGTCAATTCTGCTTCATCGTCGGCGTGAAGATCGGAAGATTTGATAAGGGTCTGATCTGGGCGCATGTAGTGGTCGCTCTCTTGATAACCAACGTTACTCATCGCTTTATCGACATAGCGAGCCTGACCAAAAGTTTTGCTCTCGAACAACTCGATACGATTGGTTTTGCGGTATGATGGCAACTTGAGATCTAGTTTCTCTTTTGGCGTTTGGTTTTGAATAGGGAGAATCTTTGGTGTTTTGGGGGTTGCGAAAACTTCTAGGGGTCGGCTACTGTAGAAGCTGACAACATCTCGTGTCGGTCGACGTGGGCGGCGTAGCGGAGTCTCGGTAGGAGCATCGGCAGCATTCGAGTCTGAGCGGCCCCGGGGGTTTGGCGTGTTTCCAGTGGATGCAGGGTTCGGCTGTCTTGATGGGGTCCTGGTTTCATTCAAAGGCGTCCCAGATGTCTGGAGGGTTGGTGTATCGGTAAAGGCTTGGGGGATGCCGTCAACTTGCTCGGCGCGCAGGACCAAAAAGGTACCTTCAATATCCAGATTAGGATGGAAGTCCTCCCAGCTGCGCTCCTCGCGGGGCTTGTAGTCTTCAGCCTGTTTCACAGCAGTCGCCATAGCTGCAGCAGATCCCCACTGCATTTCTTCTAGATCATCGTTCCCTGCAGCTCGTGTTCGAGCGCCTCTCGCTTGCCGGGGCATTAGAGATGGTGAAGCGCCATTGAGAGCCTCGCGCGCAGCAGCTCTTGATCTCGACACGGTCGATGGCCCAGCGGTGCTCGGAGTGTCTAATAAACCGGGATCGATAAAGCGACCACCTCCGCCAGGACCTCCGGGGACATATCGGCGTCGTTTAGGGGGCGGTTCGGTTGCGGATGCTGCCGCGAGTGCAGCAGCTCTTGCGGCGCGAGCTGCGTTGGTTGTACCCGGAGGACGCCCTCGGCGCCTAGCTGTAGGGGGTCTTCTGGGAGTCGGGGAGGCCGGAGCCATCATGGGCGAGGCCAAGGGCGATGTATATGCGATATTCGGAGACTGGTTTGCGCAGGTTTGGGATGAATAACCGCGTCAGGGAGGAGGTGGCGCGCAGGCTCGGTCCGGGGTTTGGCGGGGTCACCGATCATTTGAAAGGCGCCATACACGCCGGAAAGGTTCTTTCCTCTGATCTCGCAAGTTAAATAGTCGATAAAGAGGTTATTTGGCGAATAGCTGAAGAGATATCGCGACTTCAGGAGGAGAGGTGACGTTGTCTAGCGGCTCTGCCTCGGGCAACGAAAACATGGTTGCGACTCCCTACACGCGCGTGAAGTCAGCGCACGGACCATCTGCACGGTGATAGGCTAGAGCTGGATTCAGGGGCGTTTAGTCAGCCGAATCCTTGGTGATGAAGCTCCAAAAGTTACATACCAACTGTACCTTGAATAGGTACTTGGAAAAATATAAATGATAAACACTCGAAGCAGTGCATATTAAACTGCGGGTTAAGTTAGTTTGGTCTCGTTGTTAATGTTAATGTGTGGCTTTTTACTGCAGCTCATCTGTCCGTTTATCTCTTTCAGGCTTAACGTTATCGGCTAGGTATATCTGCAACGTGGGGAAACCAGATCCAGCAATTCAACATTCTTAGATCAAATCTGACATAACGTGCTGTACCTTTTTTATTTTGAAAGTGACGTATGATCTCGAAAATAGAGCGCCCTTATTTGCTTCAAGTTCTCTCGGAATCTGGTTGGTCAATTCGCAGTTCTGGTGTCGTTCCAAATCAGGATTTGTAGTTGTACGAACAACAACTAAGATGGCAGTATTGGGCAACTTTCAACATCTTGATTCTGAACAGTCCATAAGAAATCTAGGAATCTTTCGACTGGATCAGTTCCAATGGAGATTGGGGCTCAACCGAATGCCGTCCAATTCAATTATCACCCTCATTTGCAAGAGGAATGTAATCATTCATAAGCAGTATCCTCAAGTTTGGATTTCAATGCTTAGTTCACCAATAACCTACTCCACGTGTAAACCATGCGAGCCTACCCATCCATATCCACGATAGCCTCAGATCCCAAGACCCTAGTCCTAGTGCCTATCGGCGCCGTCTCCGGGCGCGGGGCCGCTCGTTTCGATCCACCCGGTCGCCTCGGCGGCCCCAGAACCGGCATGACTTGCATCAGAGCTGGAGCGGATCCAGATGGCAGGGATTTATATTATAAGTGGTCGTCAAGTCACAAAGCCCATGCGTTATCAATCAGTTACTGGTTCCTGGAAGTACATAGTAAAGCTCCAGTAACTTGGTATCGTCCATCCATCGATGCTCGGCACCGGCGACAAAGCCATTTCTGTATTATTATGAAACGTCAAGTAGATCGAATAATAGCAGGAGTTATCGATCATAGCACCTTAATCCACTCTTCGAGTGCTATTACGATATGGGCTTGACGTGGACGGCTAACGACATCACCTCAGAGTTTGGCCATTTCCAACCTTATAGATGGCCCGGTTACAAAGGTTCTAATTCCCTTATTGTAAAGCTTCATGTTCAACGAAACCGACTGTCTAATTTGCTTTGGACCAACTGCTTTTTTCCTGGTGGTGGTCTTTGTTCTTAGGCCGTCCCAAGCACTCAGCTACGCTTGTAAATGCCCTCACATCACGGGCATTGACTCCGCTACTTGACGGACCCAAACGCAGCTTGCTCAAACACTATCGTGACGCTCGCAGCCTTCCAAGCTCTGGAATGACGATTCCTCACGAGCCAGCTCAGCTAAGACATTGGTCCAAGCCCTAAACTTACACCCCCTACTATCGATCTCAACCTCTCATTAAGCTCGCCCCTCCAAAGGCATAATGTAAGTATCTTCTACCATGTACTCATCCCAGCACACCATCTCATCCATCTAGCTGTGTCAGGTACCAGATCAACCCAAAGCAATCCACCCATTGCCATGTCTCACCTCGCACTCTATCTAGGTCCAAGCCCCAGATTATCCCCCATGAGGCGTCGGCGCTATCGAAACACCGGTCATGCGAACTTGTGGTAGCTGACTTGGTCACGCCAACCAACGGAATTCTTCTGCTCTGGGCTTATCCAGCGAAGCCATTAACGGAATATCAAAAGGGTCATTTCCCTTCAGGGGCCAGGAAGTAAGCCCACGACGGATGACCTTTGAAACCATTCCTAAAGATGTTGACTATCGTCAAGCTAAGACAGTCATATAGCTTGCCATATAGGTCATCACAAGGCCCAAGCCATTTTAGTTTAGCACAGATACCTGAGACACCAGAGACACATAGTAGTTGAAGAAATCATTGATTTTCATGCATTACAACAATCCCCATGTCTTCACTATAGCAACCCGAGACTGCATGCACATCAGATCATAGGCCAAATTCTTTTTTCTTCCAGCCATGCCGTACAAAATCAATAATGCGAATAAGCAAATGCCCCTGACTCGCCAACGCCGTGTCCAAACTCCAACGTGCAAACTAAAACAATACAAATCCTTCTTTCCAATAAGAAGAATAATAGCAGGCATTCTTGAGAATGAAACCTTGCCCTCTAACGAGGCTCTCATCGAAAAATCCGAAATCTTTAAGGCAAGGGGATAAAGACATACATGCTCCTTAAAGAAGCAATCATGAGTAGTGGTGATGATTCCGAATGCTCAAACAAATGCAGATAAGCCTTCTGCACAAAACGCCGCCTCGCTATGCTCCGTAAAATCATTATAAATGCCAGTGAAATGGAAAACATAAAGATTGCCAAACTCGAGTCTTCAAGCTCGAGTTAGACCAAGAATCGAATCATACCGAGGGGTCCAGCAAACCCCTACAGTAGAGAGGGTATATGTGGGTATCATTTGGGTGCTGTCTTCCTCCTTGTGTCGCTCTGCTGGTATTCTCATCTTCAACTTAACCTAACGTTCGGCCACTGTGGATAACTTGAGCCTGCGATGCATGTAAAGAGTATTCTGCTGGGCGATTCGAGTTCCAACTTTCTTCGCTCAAGACAGAAAGGTAGCCATTGCCAACCGTGTTTCTTAATGCCTCGATTTTCTGACGATAGATCTCGCCACCAGCATCCCAGTCCTGGGGCTCTTTCCAATCAGAGCCATCCCCATTTGTAGAGTAAGTTGATGGGATATTGCTCAAGACGTTGGTGTCGATTCGGGGCACTTCTGGGGAGCTTACGACCTGCAAGCCGGTGGACAGAGCGCCTGGAGGCAACAACTGGGCCTCAGGTTGTTGAGATATCCGGTAGTTCCCGTCGTCCATCACCGGGACCTTGGATTGTTTCCCAGCGGGCTTAGCCACGTGAACGTCAACAGGGGTTGGGAACGGGGGAGTGTCAGGGGTGGCTAAGTCGACAATGCGCCTCTTGGGTGTCTTTCGCTTACGCGTCGAGGTTGTGTTGACCTCACTCATGACAGCCTTGGGGGTGGGACGTTCCTTTCGGAGGACAGTTGGTTCCTTGGGAGGGTTGTAAACGATGGTGGGCTTGCTTACGTCAACTGTGGGCACCTCAGGAGCCTGAGGTTTGACCACTGGAACAGACTCGGGAATGGGAGGGCGTTCTACCAGCGAACGCCTTTCGACGTAACTGGGGCCACTACCATCAATAACCACGTCCTCGGTATATCCGGGAGCTTTGCGGAAAAGATTGAATATGGTGATTCGATAATCCTTGTGCGTTCGAGTGAAAGGGTTACCCTCTACCCAGATCTCATGGATATCGGGAATGCCCGTCAACCTTGCAAGTTCCATAGGATCAACCAAGCGGTTGTCTCTCAGATCCAGGCGCTCAAGAGGAATCAACTTTTCAACACCAGCAAGACCTTGGAGCCTGTTGGCTCTGAGGTTCAAGGCTGTGATGGCGGGAAGAGGGCTGCGGGTCAGGGACTGAAGCGAGTCGATCATGCAGTGAGACAAGTTCAGAGCTCGAAGGGCTGTGAGAGTGGCAAGACTATCCGGGACTTGGCTAAAGAGGTTCGACGAGATGTCGAGAGAATACAGCGTGTTGGAGAGGGGCGCAAGACTGTTTTGTGGAATGGAAGTCATCGAATTATCTGCCAGGCTCAAGTGTCTGAGGAATCGCCATTTTGAGGCGGGTAGAACACCCATGGCAAGCAAGTTACCAGAGCTACCTCGAGAGTGATGATGGCCGCTCCACGAATCAGAAAGACTCGAGTGGGAGCTACCGGATCCAGATCGCCTCATGCGGTGATGGCTTCCTCGGACAGGGTGGGATTGTGTTCGAGAGCTGGTAGGACGTGGAGGTGAATTGCTTCTCGGACGAGAGGCTTTGTGTTGAGTTTGTGGCACGTCATCCTGCTCATCATCCTTGCTCAGCGACTGCCTTCTGCTGCTTTCTTCAACAGCATGTTCACTAGGAGTTAATGAACCAACACGCATGTCGACATGGGCACCAGGAGAGCTTGGGGCAGAAACGGCACGATGAAGCTCAGGGTGGACGATACTTCGTCGGGGGCTGCCACTTCCTGTCCAGGCGGACGTTGGCGAAGACTGGGATTTGGAGACCCGTCTACGGCGCTTGTCCATGTCATCCAACACGATGTCAATCAGGATATCTGCAGGATCTTCGATACCAGCACGCTTAAGTGTAAGTGAACGCAGCTGGTCAGCAAGACGGTCCCATCCGAAAAACTGTCGAAAGTCGATACTGCTAACTTCAAGAGCCTGCAGGTTCTTGAACACATAGAGGGGAACAGCCGAATCGAAAGGAAATTCTTCATAGCCACGGATCAGACGGGCGCGCCAGTCTGGGGCTAGTCTCAAACATGGGATCTTGGTAAAAGCAGAATAGAGATATTTCATATCGGCTTCCAACGCAGCTTTTTGACGCTCGGTTCGAGCGGCGGAAATGCTGGCACCAAGGCCGAAGCTCGACCACAAGGAGGACATGCCCGACATGACGCTTCGCATGCTTGACACAGAATGTATTGAATCAATATCCGAGCCCTTGCTCCTCGATCGTTGGGTATTGCTGAGGAAGGAGACATAGTTGGCGGAAGATGAACTGTCGTGCAGGTTTTCGAGGCGAACCTTCATGGGGCCGACATTGATGCTGAGCTCTTCAAAGCGGGAGAGGAGGTAAAATAGATGATGAGGAGTAAGTGCCAACTTTGCAGACTTGGCATTGTGAGATGTAAAGCTGAGAGCACCCAGTGACAGAGCTGCGGCGAGGGAACTGGATGTGGAAGCGGAAGTGGAGGGTCGTTCGGGGAGCGAAGTCGAAGTTTGAGAAAGAGTAGCTGAGCCGGTGCTCTGCGACGATTTGTGTCGAACCTGGCGGCGTTGTAGCTGGAGAGCGTTGGCCAGAGCCTTTTCGTGCGTACGCACAAAGCTGGCAAGTTGCTGTATCGGTCAGTCGGGCTGTTCGAGAACGTTTGATAGACCTAAGAGCAGCAGTCGTACCTTTATGAACAGTTCTCCGTCTTCTGAATCCATGATTATTGCCCACTACACATAAAAGAGGGATTCGACTCGTAAAATTATAATGTATGAGGTTCGAGGCTCGAGGGAGTGACAGAAACGATAGCCGAAGGAAGAGGCGTCGTTCGTGATATTAATGCTCGCGAGAGCTTGAGGGTATGATGTCTACCTATTTCACGGTCGAGTTAGTGGCATGTCACACCCGAGAAGCCAGCCAAATGACAGAGTTCCGGAGGTGGAAAAGGTGAGCGTAGCACAATATATAGATAGCTTTCAACTTCAGGTTTTGTGCAGAAGACCTGCAAGCGGGGCAAAAGGCAAATGACACGGGTGCACGAGGGCAAAAAAATCAAGGTTGGCATGAATGCAAGAGTCGATTTGATCGTGGCACAGCTTCGCTTTTCACCTCGTCGCTCGTAGTTGCAATGTTAGGTATAATCGCAGTCGTATCCGTAATCACACGCATTTGGGGGTCGCTGAGGGGAGCAGTCACGCAACACGGGCGAGGGAGCGGCGAAGAGTGTGATCAAAGTCGATTTGGCTGGAGGAACGAGATTTTTCTGTCGCTTGCAGGAGTGCTTGCAACTAAGCACTAAAAGCGTGCAGACGGAAGTCGACGCAGAGATCTTGAACGTGCAGAACTGGGGAGAGCAGGTGGAAAAAAGGCAATATGAAGTTAAATTCTCAAGCGACCAAAAGATGATGTGAAGCAGAGCAGGCAGCCGTGACGAGGAAAAAAGAGCCCGCCATTTTCATCACCATCACTCTCTTCTTTGGTACCGTCACAGAACCACAGACATGACGGGCAAGTAGAGAAACAACGCTGAAACACCAAGGTCGATATGATGGAGATGCGATCAAGGGGGAGGGAAAAAAACAGCACAGGCAGCATCGCGAACTCACCTCGGATGGCGTTGGTGCAAAACCAGCGGCAGCTACAAGACGATGCCGTCCAAACCGTCAAATGGGATTACCAGCGAGACCAGAATTGAATCCTTCGCGGCTTCGAAGGGACCGACGAAATTATTGAGGGTAGAGAGGGAGAAGGAGGAGGAGGAGGAGGATATCGACGTTGAACCCAAAGAGTATGAGGAGGAGGAAGCAGAAGTAGAGGAAGGGTCCCAAAAGGAAGGTGGAGGGGCCTAGGGGGTTCCTATACTCCCTAAGTTTTGTAAGTGGGTGCCATGCATGCATGAGCAAGACCATGGATCCAAATGAACGATAACTAAAGGGAACCGGGGGGTGTTCTCTAAGCCAACCTGCCTGGGATGAGGATGGCATTTCTTGCCCACTGATTTACACTGCTGATTCAACAGTTCCATCGCGACGGAACCCTCTGTAACGACCAGCAACAACCCGTGCAATACCACGGGTAGGCCTTGAGATGCGCTCACTGGACCCTCACGTCCTCGCACCCTCGCACATCTGGCACCCTTCTTGGCACCTCGACACCCTCCCCCAGCACTAGGATGCCTTTTTTTGTCCCCCAAGAACCACACCCTGGCACTCTGGCTGGTTCATCAGCGGTCGTACGGGCGGCTGATTGGGGCTGGTCGGCACCCATCTCGCGAAGTATCCGATACTTGTGACCATGAGCGGGCTAGGGATCCACTGGGAAGCCACTAAGAGAAACGGAGCCTCTTGCAGTGGGGACTGGTCGAGTTGATGTGGACCCCTGTCGGGGGCCATGTCCATCCACAGCGAGGGTCCATCCATCCCAGCATTTTATTTTATGTATTTCCATGCGACCAGAGGATCGCCCAGTAATGGCTCTCGAATCATTGTCATTGCCTGGCATGACATATGTACAGCCCTTGGCGAGGATATGGATGGTATGTGAGGTCATTTTGCGTGCTGCGTTCCCATTCTTTGATATCGTCGCGATCTTGGGCTTCTCACTTTGCGGTACCAGGTTAACAACACCAGCTACGGCGACGATATGGTAACGACATGGACTAGAAAACGGCCCTGGCTTTTTTACCTTGCTTAGCTTGTTTGCATCAACCTTACATTGCAGCTTCTTACCTAGCCTAGATTGTCCATCAATAGCACTGCTTCAGCCAAACTATTCCATCTATAACCAATCTCAACTGCGATGTACTTGCGGATTTCCCTACTGGGCCGTCATCACCTTTTGCATCCTCCTCTCCCTCTTACCGATTTGTCTATTCTCTATCAACGTTGATTGGGGTCAAAGAGTCAATTATACCGAGATATATAGCCTCCATCTTTGACAGCAAGATCTTGAGAGTATTTAAAACAGGTGCTCACTCAAACCCCCGCCACTTTCGTATCCGGGGAATTGTCTCATTGTCTATCGCCTATCCCAAGTTTCTCTCTTGGGTTGGATCTTGTCTTCCCATGCCCCCTTCTCTGCAATACTCTTAGAATTGACAGGCTCGTCCTTCGTTCAGCAAGATTATCTTCAACTACAACTCCGGCCTCGCCGCGAGTCCATCAATACTGTTTGCGAAGGACAAAAGACAGCACGCAACACCAAGCACGGTTGCCAAGCATTCAGAAGTCTAGAGTGGAGTCGTCAAATATAACCATGCTCGACTCGCTCACCATGGTGGGGGTACGCTTGGCGTTGGACCAGGATCAAGCGGGCTAGATGCGCAGCGACTCGGACGAGTAATAAGCGACGATACAGGTGCTGCGCTCGAGATTGGTGATAACCGTTCCGCTGAGATGGCCGTGTTAACGCTGGGCGCAAGCCGCTTATCTCCTCTAGAGAATCTAGAGATGCTGTAGCGTCGGGAATTCAGCCTTCGACGCATGCTTAGTGCTGGGCTTTCATTTCCAGCTCCCCGTCACAGGCTTGACTCCCTTCAAGAGCAACATACAATAATGACAACGAGAACACCACGATAGAGGCTGGATATTGGCCTGTGCAACCAAAATGGAGAGCCGGTGCGTGCGCGCACACTTCAGCCATTGTCTATGCTCAGTGTTCCAGATCGATGACCAATGTCTCACGGACCAAGGTCAGAAGCATTGACGACAGAAGGTCATCAACTATTTCTATAGCATCCGTATCCTTGGTTATAATTTGTTGTTGTTGTGATTGTTTGTTTACTTACAGCCCGGAGATACCGTTGTTGAGTACAGCTAGCGACCTCGGTGGTATCCCGAAATAGGATGCTCAAGAACGGAGTGGATTAGCATAATGAATCCGGAGATGAGATAATGCACAAAATTCATTTATGTGCAACAGAAGAACTTTCCTCTTCGTTTCTTACAATTCTCGACCTGACTACTTTACAACCTGGAGATCCCCTGCTTGTGGAGCGCCAGCATTTACAGTCCCTAGGAATGGATGCGTCGAGCAGCAGGAGAAAATGGCATGCAGCGTTTTATTATCATCCTGACTAGAAGGTTGTTTCTCACTCAATCAATGGCCGCATTAACGTGCTACGAGTTGTAGCACACAATGTTCTAAAATCTCCATAGTGGCCGAGGGTTTGCACAGGCCTCATATGAGAGAGACGACGTTCCAACGAAACGCGTACGCCGTTGTTTCGACATCCATGGATGGAATAACGACAGTTGGCAGTAGATAATAGCTGGTAAACACACAGTACAGGCTCCTAACAAATACCATCCCAACCGACCGTTACATCTGTCAATCTCAAACACCCAAACCTCACCAGAATCAACCATACACACCAACTACAACTACAACTCCATCATTCACGTTCAGTATAGCACCCTCACACGCAAATACAATACCCCGAACCCACCTGCAACCCAAACGCGTCACGTACAGGAGGCTGTCACGACTCTATCGCACATCCAAGACATGACCGTCACGCAGCACAGCTATTCGCTGCCACGAGACCTACCACTTTGTTCCGAACCGTCCCTTGTATATCTGATGCTTACACCACGCGCATTCCCGTCATGAGGCTAGAGCATGTGGAAAGGGCCCTCTCTCTCTGCTCAGTTGTATTGCTCGCTACCCCTTGCCTTTTGTTCTACTGTCCGCTTCCATCGCCTTGGATCTATCCAGTTCATGATCAATCACATCGCGCTTCTGCATCTCAGCTGCGCCTTTGAACTTTGTCGTGCGTCTCAAGGGGAGCCTCAGACCATTTGCTCTCGCGCTGGGCTCTCTCACAGTGGTTATGTCATACCTCCACTGAAGCCGAATCTCGTCCGTGTATGATTGGCAGCATAGCATGTCATCTTGCTTGAAGAGCCCCCGGCCTCGAGGACCCCTGGTCTAGGTCAGTTCCACCCGTAGCATCAGGTAACGGATACTTCTCGCCTGCAGGTCGCGAAGCCATCTCTTATCCTTGACGGCTAGTGGGTGCCCATCCCGCTGAACCATTTCAGAATTGCTCAAGCTCACGATGATCTTCGAACATTCTAAGTGTCCCTCCTGCTGCGCTGGCAAGGAGGAACCGCCGCCAAGCCAAACTCAAGCTACTCTAACTCAGTCGATTACCATTGATGTGTTCAGCCATTGCCGTATCAATCAATTATCATTTGTCGCGTCGGCTTGGAGGATTTTCCATAGTACTAACTCAACTATGCCAGTCGATCTTGTTTATCTTGTTTATCTTGTTCATCTTGCCCATGTCCGTATGGTCCGGTCCAGCACTTGATAGTTAGTTTGTGGTTACATGGTGTTGCTGCTCAGAGATTACAAGCCAAGACTTTGCGGGACCTTCAGGCATGGCTGTGTTCCCACGAAAACGTTGCGCCGCTCACAACAGTTACAACGCCTTTTTGTCCGGCACAGCTCGCTGGGTAGAGACGTGGTATTCAGCCTCAAAAGTCCGTACTGATGGTTCGTTCTGCAGATGGTATTTGAGACAAAATCTAGACCGTTCAGTTTGGTGTCGCCATCAGCCTTCCTACCAGATCCGGCAACATGTCTTGGAACTGATCTTGCTTACGATGTCTAACTTACAACCCACTGCAGGACAATATCACTGCTGCAGTTGTTGTCACAGAGGCCCGAGTGCAGCCCCGAGAAACCGGGGCATCGACTCTCAACCGAGGGTTGCATGCCGGAACTTGATGAATGATGATCAAAGCTGTTCTTCCCGTCCCAACAAGAGCACCCTGCGAAGACATCAAGGGTCCTACGGCCAAGAGCTAGGGTCCTGTTATCGTGCACTGGCCATCATCTGGCATAGCACGTCCTGTCCTGGTCCGAGTCATTGGTGTCTCGAATGTTTTTTTTTTTTTTTTCCGATTATAGACATTTCTGAGGAACCATGTTCCAGCCTCAGTCTGGGGAACACAGTTTAATTTGTGAGTCAGCTCTATTAATTCATCAGTTCAGATATCATACCACGTCCCATGATGGAAACTCCCTACTGCGGCTTAGTGGAGCTAGTGTAGCCTTTCCAAGACGCAGTGAGAAGCCGTTGTCTCGAGCTTATCATAGTCTTCTGCTACTATCACACGCGCCTAGAATTCAGCCGACCACACTTGTTTCACATAGTTGAATCATGTTCGTCACGACTCGTTTATCAGAAGGGATCAACAGGTGAAACTTGTCCGTCTCTAGAGCATGCTTATCACTCGCCTTGAATGTCGTGATATTTGACGCTGGGCGGAGACGATCTAGATGCGAACAGGCAGGATCTAGGGTGTGCGGGAGAGCAGTGCATATAGCGAATAGCAAGCGCTTCTGTCCCTGCAACGTGCCTCATCAATTACTGTAGATGGCGCTCTTTTGCCGTGTAATTGGATCGGCAACCGTGGCACACTCACCTCGATTTCTAGAATATCCGCCAGTAGCGCAAAGAGTCGAATGAGGTTATGGCAGCCAGCCAATAAGGAGGGCGATACGGCTCTGCCCAGAGTGAAACCTCGAGCACATGACGCACGATCTCTCATTCCTTTGTCTTGATTTGAGGCTGTGGGAGAGACAGCTCGGTCGTAGGCCGTGCTGAAACCGCTCGATATCTTTGCTCTCGCTCATCATCCTCTCACCGCTGCTTGTCCCTGCGGCACCCAAAGGTCGTGTCCGAACCCCAGGATTTAAAGATGACATACATGACGCTTCAGAATAATAGCATCAGGGATGCCTATTACCTCTAGTGTGTGTTATAAAGTGCCTTTATACGATTTAACTCGGGTGGGAAATATTATAGGCAGACGCATCGTCATCGAGATCTTTGGTGTTGAGGATTGATTGAGGTCGTGACAAGGCCTACGGCACACACCATCTGCCAACACCAAGAGTCTGGCCTCTCTGCTAAACACCTGCACTTTCTACCCCTCGATCTAGTGGGGAATTGCCCAATCTCCTTCAATGGCATGCCACCATTGCATTTTAATAGAAGGATTGCGGCAGCGGCAACGTCAACGGCGAGAGGGGTACCATTCGCCAACTAATGGGATGCAGTTCACAAGGAGATCTGGCATTTACAACAACTAGAAGGTCAAAGAAGCAGCGGAGAAGTGATTGTCTGATCATTACAGTAGTCTACGTCCTGCGACTGAGTTACCCCGCCGCATATTACCTGCTCAGATATCATTACATCTGCTCTGATTCTTTTGTCAGCTCCCAATGTTGTTGATGAACGAGAGTAATTGATTGCGTGTGACCATGTTTCACTAGCGCCTGGAGCAGTAACCTAAATGGATGCCGTCCCCAACGACAAAGACGATGGGAGAGCATGTTACATTGTCCATGTACATTGTAATAACGGGATGATTCCTGTTGAAGTCCATGCCGGCAGTTTGGAAACGAAACAATATGTGTACAGCATGGCCGAGATCATGGTCTATTCATGATCATCATTCATCACAGGGCTGGGATATCATCGCCGATGGCCTGACAGGATGGCCGAGATTTATTGCTCCGACTTACAACAACGTTTGATGAGTATCAGAAAGGAGATTCGGTATCTTGAACACCGAGAACTGTACGAACCGCCTTACACCAATCTTTTCCATTAATATGATGGCTGGCTATCATGGCACGGCCCTTCTGTGGCTCTCTCTAGCTCATAGGATTCCATGTTAGCCCAGCTGTCACGCATATAGGGGCGGCGCCAATTCCATTGATGAAAGCCGTGTTGGAACACAGATTTGGGGTTGATCTTCAACTGAACAAAACCTTCCAAGGTATTGCTCGCATCGGTTCTAGGCGCTAACCCATCTCAAGACAAGGGGTCCCCTCGTCTCTTTGGTCAGACACTTCAATCTCACCGCAAACCGCGTCAGGCTGAGCCAACCAGAGGGCCTTGGCCTTATGACGTCAGGTTGCTATTGATCGGTTTGTCGGCAGTTGGTCTTCATACCTAGAGGCCAGCTCTATCTTCAGGGTTCAACGCCAGGCCCAAGACACGAGTATCTGCGTTTGGATGCAACTCCAGTCATTGAGCGGGTAGGACCCTGATTTGCAAGGAATTGAGTGACTAACGTCTGTGCCGATCACGCTTCGTCTTGACTCAAGCAGTCGATATATTCCCAAGACAATATAAAGTAGATGCACGACGAAATTGCCATTTAAGCCATGGCATGATCGCAGGCGCCCTCCGTCATCAAAATCGAGTGACATATTGCCCTTTGAGAAGTACCTCGCACAAAGCAAAAAAGAATCCGATCACGCTAGGCCCCGCCTGCGTAAGTCAGTGGATCTCAAGTCAGCCATGGAGGCTTCGTCAAGGATAGCCTCGTTTGTCAAAGCTGAGGCTGGCTGACCGCTTACCCTGAGACTGGACGACATTCATTTGGAGGGGTAACGTTTTACACTGTTCCAAGTTTTGAAGATCCATGGGAGATCCTACAACTCCACGGCCTTTGATATTGCTCCCTGTCTATAACGGCTCTAGAGGTCTTGGATCCATGCTCATGTCGCGTGCCCATTATGCACGCACCTAACTTACATACATGTTCCTGGTAGACGAGCCCCTGAAGTGGAATATTCGATCTGAGGGCATTTCTATCTACGATGAGAGCCCCCCGAAGATCGTGCTTGGTCCGTGGTTTACCTGGTCGCCAGCCACTGGTGCAAGAAGCATTTGCACTCAACATCACTGCCGACGCTAAGTTTGACATGTCCGTCTAATACTACCGAGTTCTTCTAGATGGCGCTTCCGACTAGCATGTACTTAAGTGTCAGGTTGGTCGATGGTGGCTCGCCAAGACTTCGTGTAAGTCGAGTTGAAAGAAAACCTGTCACATACAAACACTTACATGGAGTCTTCCATGGACCTTCGAATCAACAAGTGGAGATTCACAGCTCACCATGCACAGAAGAGTGTCGAACAAGCAAGAAAGAGTCTCTCGTATCGTGTACATGTTGATACGTGTTGCATCCTTCTGCCCCGTCTCTGAGGAGCCACTTGCATCTGTGGAGATGAGATGTAGCAACAGCATCGATTATAGGCTGTGCTTGCGCTGCGCTGAACAGTGAAGCTTGTTTGTCCTGGCCTCAGTGAGGGTTGCGTTTTAAACGAGTGGTTTGCATATGGCAACACCTTGGAACCGTTGGGAAACGTTGCTTGTCCACATTAGGCCCATGTTAGCATGGCTCCCGTGCCTGACAGATCGGGCGATTCTATCACGAGGTGCGAAGACTTCTCTGCTCACACAGAGACTCGTCTTGTGTGAACATACTCGCTTGCATCGTGATCTGTGACTCGACACTAGAAAGCCAACTCAACCTGAGATCGCATTGTGATGCTTGGTTCTCACCCGTACAGAGGAAGTTCTTCATACATATTGTATACAATAAAAGTACAGGCTAGTAAGACATCTCAACTCTCAGGCGGCACGCATGGTGCTGTCGCTTTTGATCCATTTCCTCTCCGTTCCGCAACTCAAGGCTTGATCTCTACAAGCTTCTCCAGCGTCCGGAATCCATCGTGCGCAAAGCCCCTGGTCACATCCACCTTGTAGTCTTTGCCATCTACTGTAATAACACCAAAGCCCATATCAGTCCAGGCAGACTTGACGCCGTTGAACATGGCGGCCACACCCCGACCTATTCTTCGGAAGGGCATCGTGAACAGATGCTCCATGTCGAACTTACGCAGCGCCTTGCGTTTCTCCTGAGCTTCGAGCTCCTTCTCAATGCGCCTCAACTCCGGAACATACTCTTCAGGCAGCGAGAAGCGTGACTTGATGGTGACATTATCCAGGGGCACGGTGATAACCTTGGGCTTGAGCATCGGGACCATGCTCTTGACGCTGACTTCCATCTGTAGAGGTACACTCGCAGGACCAACAGCGGCGGCGGTAGCTTTGGAAGCTTTTACGGGAAGAACACGGATCTGTCCAACAATGTTTGGTGTTTTTGTAATGATAAACGTTCCCATGGAGGCGAGGAGGAGATATGAGACGATAAACACAAGACCGACCCATTGCGGGACGCCCTCGGGCTGCTTCACAGCAGTAGGCGCAGTAAGCCCCGTCCAAACAAGTAACGAGATACCACTCGTCCAGCAGCCAAAGTAGAACCAAAAGTGTGAGGGGCCGTCATAGAGAACCGTCGGGGTGGGCTTTGTAGCGAGACTTTTGATGAATGCGTATCGACTAGGTGCTATTGAAGATGTAGCGGTGGCGCCAACGGCTTTGGACGCCGTGCGAGAACGGGTGGCTTTCACGGCCGGTTCGGCGGCCCGGAAGAGGGAGGTTGTAAAGAAGCAGGATCGGAGGAAGACAGACTCGGCGCGAGGAACAAGGGGCCGGAGGCCGGGGAGGCAGAAGCCCCTTGCGAGGCTCGCCATTGCGCAATGGGCACCGGTCAGAGGAAGGAGACTAATGAGCGAGGTTGTTCGGACCGCACCGGTATTATAATTGTCCGTACACTAACCAATTGCGACGGCCGAAGTGAGTCTTTCAACGTAGATAAAAAGTGAAGCTATTTAGAAATTCGACAATCGACGAGACCTAACCAAAAGTGGATTGGTGTCGGAAATAGACCGGATATAGCCTTGGCTTGATCGGGTTGCGGCGAAAAGTCGTCCGAGCGATAAAATTAGGTGGGACAGTTGAGAGATATCCTGATTAGTTGGCGTTGAGTTGAAGAACCCTTATGTTAATACACGTGATGAAAACCAGCTGTTAGTGGCCTCCGAATGCTAGGGAAGAATATAATTAGCAAATTATCAATTGTATGGAGGGATAGATAGGAAATTGAATATCTGGTAGACCCTGAATGCCGCTATAAAGTGCTTAATATGCGTTCCTGAGTTTCCCGCCAAAAGCCAAAAAAAACGTCGGTACCCACCTGAGCGCCACCATCTCAACAGCTTCAGCTCAGGTTTCATACCTCTAAAAGAAAATCCATCCCTCTCAACACCCCGAGGTCGCTCTTACGTGCCCTGAATATCCTACTTCACCTGCCCTCAATCGAGCTGTGCAATGGCCTCTCTCTCAACAGCATGCAGGGCATCTGCCCGTGCTGTCGCTGCTCGGTCCGCTATCGCTCGTGGTATGATTGCTGATTCGGACCCTTTTGTCGCGCACCGACTAACACCATGTTGCAGGCTTTACCACCTCGACGCGATGCCTCGCCGCCCAGAACTTCACCATGCCCGCCCTCTCGCCCACCATGACCGAGGGTAACATTGCCACGTGGAAAGTGAAGGAGGGAGAGTCTTTTAGTGCTGGTGATGTGCTGCTCGAGATCGAGACAGACAAGGCCAGCATGGACGTTGAGGCCCAGGACGATGGCATCATGGTCAAGATCATGGCTGCAGACGGCAGCAAGGCTGTGCAGGTTGGATCACGCATTGGTGTCATTGCTGAGGCTGGCGACGACATCAACTCACTCGAGATTCCTGCCGACGAGCAACCAAAGAAGCAACCCAAGGAGGAGTCCAGTGCTCAGGCCCCCAAGGAGAGCGCCGCCCCCGCCGATTCACGACCCGTCGAGAAGAAGAGTGTAAAGAAGCCTACGGGTAACGATACCTACGAGCACAGGTACCCTCTCCTGCCGTCAGTTGGTCACCTGATCAAGGAGAAGGGCATCAGCGATGCCGATGTCAAGAAGATCAAGGGTACCGGTCCTCACGGCCGATTGCTCAAGGGTGATGTGCTCGCATACCTTGGAAGCATCAACCCTGAGACGCCCGCCGCCAACGAGACCAACTTCAACAACTTGGTTCACCTTGATCTCAGCAACATCAAGGTCGCTGAGAAGAGTGCCCCTCCCTCCAAGCAGATCGATGCTCCCGCCGAGACTGCACCGGCCCCTAAGGCCTCTGTGATCGAGAACCTCGAGATCTCCGTCCCTGTCTCCATGAGCAAGGTCATCGAGGTCCAGAACCGAATCCACGAGACCCTCGGTGTCTTCCTGCCCATCTCTACCTTTGTCGGCCGCGCCGCTGAGGTTGCCAACGACGGCCTCCCTCCTACTAAGCGTGCCCCGACCGCCAACGAGCTGTTTGATCAGGTCCTCGGCCTCGACAAGGTCAAGGCTGCCAAGGGCTCCCGCGGCATCTACCTGCCCCAGATCTCTGCTATCCCTCCCGCGTCCCTGAGCGCTCCCCAACCCGCTGCCCGCAAGCAGTCCGACATTATCGATATCCTCGCCGCCCCCACCAAGAAGTCTGCCCCCAAGCCTGCGGCTATCTGCACCGTACCTGGCATGTCCAGCGGTGCCAACGTTTTTACTTTGGTGGTCCCCAAGGCTGAGGAGGAGAGAGCACAGGTCTTCCTTGAGCGCTGCAAGGCGATTCTCGAGGAGGAGCCGGGACGGCTGGTGTTGTGAGGCTATAAAGATTCCCTGTAATATATCCTTTTTTGCTATAGACAATGGCTCGTAATTGCGCTTGGACGCACCCTTGGCATGATATGTCTTTGGCCTTCTTCAGTTGGCATTGCCGACTGTTTTACCAAATAAGTACTACAAATTAAATGATGAATTGAATTGATGCCGGGAAGAAATATCCTGTTCTGAATAACTCAACTTCCATGATCAATCTTGAAGTGCCGTGAGCATGATACTAGGCTAGCACCATGACTGTCTCACAACAAGCGCAGATATAGATACTCCTCTATCATACCTCATCCAGCACCCATGGTTATTGTAGAACTTGGTATCGCAGGAAGCATGATTAGTATAGCGGTGGTCACCTAGCTTCCACCATGTATTTCGCATTCTGCCCCAGGATGCATTATCCCTGCCCAAGTACAAGCACCAACGTCGAGTCAACTAGAACATGCATAACCAAGATTAACAGCTTGGGGAAAGAAGTGCGGGATTAATTTGAGACACTAGGATTAATATGCATTTTGGCTTTGAGTCCTGCATGGTGCGGTGTCCTGCTCCCCTCAGCTGATTGTGATAGTGGAGGCTCCTCGCTGTTCAAGTCGATACGAGGTCGAGATCTCATTACACCTGTACCTAGAAGAAGTTCTGGACTATCTGTAATTATGAATGGCCGACTTCAAATCTCTCGATGCCTTTGGTGAGTTCCAAACTTTTTCATCGAGCTGCTCGGTAGTTTCTGATATGGGTGCCAAGCCAAGCAGCTCCAGCTCAAATTCCTACCTAGACACTGATGATGTTTTGGTGTATGATCGGCAGCTCCCGTCAGCTGAAAGCTAAACTCTGGGGATCAACTTGACCTTATTGCGGACCTAGGCAGGGAATGCCTGATCTTCCAAGCCATAAGCCACAGTATAATGCGTTGCCAACGGATGTATCAGTTGCATCCTGTGGTACTTTGTGAGTGGTGGGTGGCTGGCTCTAAAATGAAGTACCTTCCATGCCAGAGATCGGAATTAATCGAGATTGTTATTTATGCAAGTGAATGAAACAACATCCCTAGGAGGGCTTACTCCGCGTGTCACCTTACATAGAGAGGCTTGTTGCGATTGGGTTGATGTCCTCAACTGCATGGCGCGGTCAAAGGAGGGTTGGGGGCTCTGGATTTAGGCCAATAAAGAAAGTGAGTGGCTTTGAATGTCTCGGGGTAGAGGAAAGATCCAAGAACCCGGTATATGGACAATATCACGCTTGACAGCATATACACTAACACTGGATGGCATGGATTGAACCGGCACCGGCACCGTCACTGCTATCTCTAGCCTAGAAGGAAAAAGAAAATAAGACATAATCTGCACAAGCAGAAAGAGTCAATTCGCAGTTCCCTGATAGTGATTAACAACCCTGCGAGCCCAGAAATCCGGACTAAGACATTGGGCGGTGGGAGACAGAGAACAAGGTAGACATGCCCATGAGGCGTTAGTGGAATGCTCATAGATGAGACGTTGAACATCCATGTCGGCCAGGATGGATGTATCTTGGCTTAGTAACCAGGAAGGAAAGATGTTGTCTAAGTGAAATTGCCGTAACACAATAAACCAAGAAACCGCAGTCGACAGATATCACGTGGATGCCTCATCTGTAAACTTCTCTTTTTCACTATCATCAACAACTCGGATTCTTCTTCATCACAACTATCCAAAAAAAAGAACCAGCATCAACTACTAACGTACAAAAGCCAGTGTCAGCACTGGACATGCAAGTAATCACCAACCAACAGCAACCCAAGACTTTATGAGATCTGACCGGAAAATCCCACCATGATGATCCGACTATCATTCAGAACAACATGCAAAAACACCCCACTTAACAAACTCCAGCTACCCCTAGAGGGGAGTCTGGAAGAATGAAGATGTTGGACGTTGACACAAAGACAAGGAAGGTCCACACCATTCCAGAGGTCTCTTCTCGACACTGCATACTTGCTTCTTCCATCCTGCGAGGCCGACCAGTCTCCTTAGTGCTGCATCAACTGCATGACCCTCTTAGAAACCAATTAGGGACTTGGAGACAAGATATGCATCAGGACATCATCAAACCAAAGAGAGCTCCTTACCAGTTCTATCTATTCGTCTCAGGTTCTCGCTCAGCTCCTGCAACTATGCGCCATGATGCGTCTTCTGGACGCCACGGAATTGTGCCCGACCTTTGCCAGCGGCACTTCTTTCACCAGGTCGTACAGTGCCACACAACCCTTACCAAACAGCCGGGACAGATTCAATTGGTTGTTGAGTCTTGGTGACCAGGAGAATAGGTAGAAAGAGCGTGTCTTCCCTCTCGACAATCTCGCCGATGTTCAATATGGCTCCCGCTTGCTTTAAGCCTTCCCCCTTTCGACGAGGCTCAAGTTCGTTGCTTGATAATCTCTTGGAGTGAGTGGCCATCCAACACGGAAGAATCCATCGGTTCCAGAGCCACGGTCCTGGCACTGGACCAACATCTAGCCAAGACGTATTTCTGAATTCTTTGCAACTAGTCTTTGTCAGTCTCCTCGGGCGTTGCTTCTTATAACATTCTTTCTATCTCTTTCGATCCCAAGGTGTCTTCAGACGAAACATACAAACGATATAAACAGTTGCATTCACCATGCCTCGGCAAAGAAGAACGCTGTCCAGTCGCAAAAGAGTATCAAAAGCCTGCAATATCTGCAGAAGACGCAAACAAAAGGTAAGAACCAAGTTTGTATTGCGCAAAGATTCATTACCAGAGCTTTCATGCTCAACCTTTTCGTTTCCGTGACTTGTTGTCAGCTCTCAATTTTATCATACATCGGTAGCCAACATCACACTTTAAGCATCTTGACTGCTTGAGTATCCTATCCTTACTCAGACGCTATGCTTCAACTCCGATGATTATGGACTGCGATCCTCGTCACTGCCACAGTCATGTTGCTCGGGGTGTCTGAAACCACACATACATGCTCTGATGTAATACAAGCCGTTAGCTGATTCCTAGCATATTATTACCTGTCACTAAACGTCAACTTGGTTACTGACACGAATCAACCACAGTGTGACGGATACCGGCCCTGCAAATTCTGTCGGAAGCGAAGAGTGGAATGCGAGTACAGGAGCAGCACAGATTCAGAGTCATCAGCTGAATCAGTTGCGGCCGGCTCGCCATCGAAGCAAAACTCGAATGAAGCCTCACCTGAATCTCCTTGCCGTCCTAGTCTGGTGAGTGAGCGGGAGAAAAGAGCCAATATGAGCCAACAGAAAAGATCAACCACTCCAAAGTTTGACTTAAAATTCCATCTTAATCCCGGATGGGGATCCGAAGAAATCGAAATACACACTTATCCCTGGCTGGTCCTTAACCTGCAGAAACAACTCTGTAAGTTGCCTCCAATTCAAACCTATACTCTTGTATCTCTCAGTAACAGCTTCAGCTTTTGTTGGTCACTCTTCCCCTCAGTCCTTCATGGCCTTTATAAGGGGCATTGTGGAAAAGAGCTCTGGTCATTCAGACATTCGTTGTGATTCTGCTTGGTCCAGTCTACCAGAAACACCCCTCGTAGCCCCCCATCCGCCGCGGTCACCGAACCTCCCGCAAATAGACACGACTAGAGCTTTGTTCGAGTCCTACTTGGTCAATGTAAGTCCATCTTCTTCGGGGTGTAAGATGGGATACTAACGATGCGCCCAGACACAAGGCTTCATCAAGCTCGTGGACCCAGATTCGGTTGAATCAACACTTGTTCAAGTTTATCATACACCGAATCAGATACAAGGTCCAGATCTATGTCTTCTATATCTCGTTCTAGCTATCGGGCTTGCTCTTGACCAACATGTACCGGAAAGCGACCCAATGAATTTGCTAGATCCGCAACTGAAAGACCAGCTCTTCATCGCGGCCGAGTCAATGGCTTCCTCGTACCATGGATATGCAGATGAGGGTGATATAAGTGGTCTATGGGCCCTCCAAACTTTAGCGTTGATGTCTTTCTATATGCTGGCTATTTCTAAGAGGAATGCAGCGTATGACTATTGCGGTAAGTTCCACACCATGCTGTCTCTAGGCAAGTGAAGCTAATTAAGATATAGGTAGGGCTGTTCGAACTGCTTACACGCTTGGAGTTCACCGAGGTCACGAAACCGAATCTCCCAACAACCATAATCTGACGGCGTTGCGACGGAACGTTTGGAGAAGCCTGTTCATCCTCGATAGAGTTCTGGCTGCCTCTTTAGGGAGACCGCTTGCGATTTCTGAGCATGATTGTGCGGAATCGTCGCTTGAATACCCCCATCGACTGTTTAGTCCTGACGAGTTCTCGCAACGAGATATACTCGAGCCTGCCGTTGACGCTTGTCAGATCATTGGTCATATACTAAACAGCATATATTCACAGCGTAAGGTATCGAGTGAGGTTCCAAGCCAGATTATGGAATATTTGGAACTACATAAAGACCTGGACAGCCATGACTTTTTCCACGACACCATAAACTCAGCACCTACCATGGCACAGGTACACGTACAGCTATTTGGCTTCTATACCAACATTCTTCTCTGTCGACCTTTCTTCCTCATACGTTTTATGGAGAAGATAGAAGGTAAAGCCTTAGGGGAATTTGAAGTGCAGATCAACAAACTGTCAGAAAGATGCGTGTCTCAATCGCTCCAGGCAATTATGATGGTCAAAAAGGGGTTCGGCGCGGATTTGTTTCCCCGTTTCCACCCTTTGGCCCTGTGAGTCAACTCGTTCCTTACCCTGACCTCAATCGTTTGCTTACAAAGTCGTAGCTATCTATTGTTTGAGGCAGCACTCGTCCTGCTGAGCAGCACGTATGCTGATATATACGCCAATAAAGATCATTTCTCTTTGGCGGCGGATGCTGTATCTATCCTAAGGCAATGGTCTCAATCGAGCATATCTGCTGAGCATTTTGCTTCCAGATTGGAATTTTTTCGAAATGACGTTGAGCACGAAGTACAAGAGAAGGCCATCAGGTCAACAACCCAGAGGCCGGCTCATAGAGCCAACCCAAAGCCCATCGCTTCCTACGAACCTAGTCAATATCGTTCCCCGTTTTATCCCACAGACCACAGCAGTTTGGTTTCGCCAAGCGCCAGTCGCCGCGGTTCAACAGCAATGGCGTATACTGGGATCAAACAAGAGGGTGGCGAATCTTCCGACTCCTTGACAACAAGACCCCTGTTCTCTCCCACGGATAGCAACACGCCTCGGTCTCAGACCTTGACAGATTATTCAGGGAGTGTAAGGTGTAGTGACTATGGTGGTGACTTAAACCTCGACAAACAACGGCTAAGCAGATGAAGATATGGATTTCGGCTGTTTTTACGCCCCTTTTGGGAGACAGAGCTAAAACTTATGTTATGATACTTGGTTGAGAAGTTTTCTGTTCGCTTGTCATCATACTTGTGATCTACGTCAGCCATTGGGTGATTTAACAACGCCAGGGGAAAGCCCGTCTTACTTTTGAGCAGAAAGATCTCACTGATTTTATTGTTCTCATGGAGAAGAACAATATTATACTGCGGTTTGTATCTTCGCTCTCGAGTGAGAAAGAACTGGCAGTCAGCTTAGGCTTGACAGCAAAGACGTCTAGGGGTTGACTGTAGAAGGGGATCATCCAGGGGAGATTTAACGGGCACACCATGAGATACGACAAAACAATCAGAATTGAGCAAGCTATTGAGCCGATACAGGGGCTGATAAGGTACCTAGTTGAAGACGGGTGATGCCATATGTCAAAAACTCAAATCGAAGATACCATCCTAGTCAAGTGTCTCTATACTAGTCTAATTGGGTGGTTTCATTCTTTGAACCTTCCACAGAAGCAGGTTTCAGTTGATATATTGTTCTGCACGCTCAAGGCATGAGTTAGCCACCAGCTTGGCCTGGTCGCTCGGAGTTCATGTGGCTTATTAACACAATGGCACGCTCTATATAAGCGAGCTCAATATATCTTTTTCTGCGTTATGGTGCGCTAATTCAAGATCTGTTGTGACTTGGCATTTCAAAAGAGAGCTTATTAACATTGGTCTAGGGATATAAGGAACTGTACATTCATACCTATAAGTTTTACTTAACTCCTACATGCTTCCAAGTCTTTGTATACGCTAAAGGTTTATGCTAAAGCCTGGTTCGAGAACTCAAAGTCTCCTTATTTTCGGTAAATTATATCGCGACAGTCTAGTCTTGGCTTCCTACTAGACACCTGTGACCAACTTTAATTCGACCACCCCCAAGGAAGAGTGAAGGGATGGCAGTATACAATCTATTTCATTATAGTCATACCGACTGCAATCCGTGAAAGAAATCCATGGGTCTCGATTCAGCTTAAAATGCAGCCAGGACGTTGATTCAAATGTATCTCGGCATGTATTGAACATAGAATAAAAGCGAAGACGCGAGGTACTTCGTGTCCTCTAAAAAGTGATTCCTTCAAATGTTTGCTTGACATATCACATTCTTCAGCAAGTCCCTTGATTGTTATTTGACCGTTGAGTGAGACCTGTCATGTCATGCTTGCATGGTACGAAACAGATGCAGGTTTGCTTGTTTCCGATTAGTGAGGCCTGATGCAATACGACACGAGGAAGAAAGAGGGCGGTCTCGCTTCCGGGTACATGGAATCTCTCCCTTGTGCATTCAAGCCTCTAGCGTGTAGTTTCGCGGCAGGCAAAAAAACAATACCCTACATATATGCCTGTGGAGGGTGTCTCAAAGCTGTGGGCGGCGCCGTATTAAGCCTGTCCCGTGTAGATGAATACATCTTTGAGATCAGCTGTTGAGACGATCAAAACCACAAGCCACCAACAAGTTCACTATGCAGTCTGCACCTCTCGTCTCACCAATTCTTGGGCCCAAAGCGCTCCCCCTCAGCTACATGCGCCTGTATCGCCGTCCCTTGGACATCCATGGTCGAAGAGACGACATTATTTCCCCACCAACTTGGCGGATCTACACCATGCAGCGTAAAGGCGAAGAATATGAACAGAGTTGCAAGGGCGAGGCCTAGGTCGAGTGCAGAAGACGTCAAGAAGTTGAGCCTGGTCCACCACCTAAAATGCCGCTTCTTGATCCAGAACTGGAAGACGAAACCCACGATACCCCAAGAAAGGTAGTTGAGCGGCGTTGCAGGTGGGATCGCCCCTGCGCCCCCAAAGATGAGCGGCGCCATGAGATACCGCACAGGGGACTTGGGCCAGCGCTTTGCCAAGAAGTAGATGACGATGGGTGTGATGGCGCCTATGAAGAAAAAGACGAAGAGGCCAGAGTAGATCTGACCAGGTGAGAACATACGGGCAGGGCCTAGCAGACCCCAGATGACGGAGGCTGTGCCTATTGTGTTAGCAGAGATACTCTTTTGCTTGGCATTGGGCTTACCGGCGAAGAAGACACGACCACCAGGACATGTAAAGTGGTCGATCTGATGCTGCTCACACACTTCAGGGATACTGTTCAGAGACAGGTTTAGAACGACGATCTGTATAAAGCATGAGAATGTTGTGGCGACGACTTGAGACAGGAACATTGTTCGAGGGGGGATCTTCATGTAATGCCCAAACTTTAAGTCTGAGACAAAGCGAAGAGATTGTGCCCTATGATGAGTGTATTAGCACTGGTAGACTTGATGTTCCTCTCAGAGAGGCCTACATTGTAATGTAACCATAGGTTTTGAAGCTAGGGCACAGGTCAGCATGCGTTTGAGACTATCGGGAGCTGGTAGCTGGAAACATACATCATCAGAGCCAGAGGTCGCCCAGGCTGGAGATATCCATAGATAAACTCAGTCAAAACATTCAAGCCAATCTGCGTATTGGTGACAGCTTGAATAATTCCTATAGGGAGAGCAAAGCCAAAAGAGATTGCAATAGCTAGCAAGAAAGCCCACCAGGAGAGGTTGGTAGGATATCCAAGGACAGTATAGAAACCAATCAATAGCATCTGATCACCATTGGTCAATTGTCTCTGTGCTTGGGACGCATGAATGGTTCTGACTTACAATAGCAAAGAGCGACATGTACCACCAGGTAGGCGCTTCTTTGTACTTTCTCATGAGTTTCATGTGAATATCGGGCTTCTCGCTGGTGCTGTTTCTCCATTGTTGCCAAATCTGCTTTCCATTGTGAAGATACGTGTAGACGACAAGTGAGGATATAGCAGCAAATGATAGTCCGTAAGACATAGCAAAAGTGGTGCTTTACTTGTAAGTCTTTATCCATGCTATCTCTATGGGTAACTCACCTGATAAAAAGAGGTGAGTAGTTCTTGTACTCCTCTTCATTCAGAGTAAAGTCTTTGGTGAGAATCCGAGAGGTGTTGTAACGAACTCCTGTGTTGTCGTAGGTGCCAGAGTCGCTCATAGGCAGATACTCGGCATACCAAGCTCCTCCGTAATGGAGAAAGGATGATCCCACAATGAAGAAGGTAAAGACGCCAATGAGGGTGTTGGCAATGGCATGCCTAGCTACGATCAGTTGTCGTCCAGGAGAGTCATCGTCATACGTACCATGGCGGGATAAGAGGTGATCCTACGTAGCCTGCAATCTGAGTCCAGTCAAACGTAAGAGGAAGAAGCGATAAACCTGTTTGGCCTCCAAACAGTTGATTCACAACAGGGCTCTGAGGTGCCATCCAGGTAGCCACGGCAAAGATGCTCAGAAACTGGGCTAGGAAGCCTGGAATGAAGTAGTAGGCACAGGCGCATCCAGTCACTATGGTGAACCATCTATATCGATGCATCTTGCCTCCAAGGATAGTGGGATCTGGAGCATCGTTGCTCTCGTACATGGCGTTCATAAGCGTGACCCCAACGAGGTTCTCGGGCCAGATCATGGATGCGGGATACACTTTGATGATAAGCAGGAGAACGATCACAGCTGGTTATGGACAACTTACCCAAGAACTTGCGTAGCATTCCCGCAATGCCATAACCCACTGACTGCGTCGATATCGTCAAGAGAAGCTGGAACATGATGCCAAAGTTTTGCTTGTAAAAGATAACTTGTGCCAGGATGATATCGGTGGCATATGCAACGGAGAAGGAGACGCTGGCCATGACAACGATAATGGCATGCTCTTTGACGTTGAAAGGGCCAGGATTTAGAGTCCATTTCAAGCCAAAGGTGGTAAACTCTCTTTCAGGCATGAACCTCGCCCAGCCATGACCCATTGGCCATGCAATAATCTGAGCAATAAGAGGTCCGATGCTGATGGACGGCTGACGGAGCGAGAAGAGGGTGTTCATCGAGGCGCCCATAACAACGAGGAGCATTCCTATTGTCCATGCTCTTACTGTGTTGCACGGAAGATCTTCATCAAAGCTCCTCACAGCGGCTCGAACTTCGGGATAAGGCGAGTCCTCTTCTTCCTCGTCGTCTTCATCATCTTTGATTAAAGCCGCCTCATCGCCGGACTCGCCCGAGTTCTTTCGTCTTGTTTCATATTCCTGCGGCAGATTTGGGTCCATGAGAAGCTCATACTCCGAGCCTTGGTCGTCGTCGTCATCGTTTCGTGCCCCAGTGGCTGCCCACTCATGGAGCCGATGCTTGAGGTTCTCACTTGATGAGTCTTCGACTTCAAGCGATGTCGACAATCGTCCGCTGGGACCTCCTATACTTTGCCCGACAGCTTCAGCCTTGAAGTCTGAGCCTGGTTTTTGTTTTTTGCCCATTATAAACTCTTTTCGGCTTCCTCAGCTTCTGGGTTATTGCACTTTCGGTTGAGACGACTTGGAACTCATATGATGGCCCGGACAAACCAACGGAAACGATGGTGTTGATATGAAGCTCGGCCTGCCGATCTAAACCAGTACAAAATAATATGGCGTCTGTGTTTGATTTCAAGGTAACTTGTATCCGAATGTACCTAGACGGGTGAAGGCAGCGTTGCACCAAGATAGAGGGGTCAAATTGTATAGTAGACTCCGGCTGAAAGAATGAACAGCAAGAATGGCACTATTCCAGCTGAATATGAGAGAGCTTAATCTCAATTGTAGTTGCGAGTTCTTTGAAGCAATGGCATTGGCGATATCAAGCGCGTTGTAAGAGGGAGGTTTCGTGTTCTTTTGTGCCCTCTTTACGGTAAAGTGGCGTTTTATTAAGATTCCTTAACCGCTTTCAGTCGTATATACGAGTTACAAAAGAGGAGTAACAAACTTGAAAGAAACGCATTAGATATCGAATGGAAACATAAGCGGATAAAAGGTCCCGAAAGACTCAAGATGTTGTTAAACTAAAGTTATCTATCTTGAGGATACCTAGATAGGTAAGTAAAGACGTAGATGCTGATGGGCCCCCTGGTATCGTATTGCGCTAGACCTAAAGGGGGAATTTTACTATAAATATCAACATCACTTTCTATCATTTCTCCTCTCAACACTTACAACTCGCCAAGTTACATTTTAATTCTGTTTTTAGGTCAAATCAGACTACCAGGTCTCTTCCTCTCCTCTCTCACCTATTGCTCGGCATGGGATCATAATGCGCCGTGTAGTGGTGACTGGCCTCGGGGCCATCACGCCCTTGGGAGTTGGCGTCAGGCGAACATGGACACGCCTTCTCAAAGGCGAATGCGGAATCGTTAGCGTCGCTGATCTAGAGCCTCAGGCACGGTGGAAAGAGTTGACGAGCACAGTAGCTGGTATAGTGCCCAGCGGCGAGGGCGAAGGACTTTGGAGAGCATCAGACTGGCTCAGCGCAAACGAGCAAAGGCGAATGTCCAAGTTTACACAATATGCCATCGCTGCTAGCGAAATGGCACTCAAGGACTCTGGATGGGATCCCAAGAGCGGGGATCAACAGGAGGCAACTGGTGTGTGCCTTGGGAGTGGTATTGGAAACCTGGACGAAATCTATGAGACCAGTTTAGTGCACCACAAGGATGTAAGAGACTCTTCAACTGGTGCTGAATCTATGCTAAAGATATGGCAGGGCTACAAGAAAGTGTCACCGCTGTTTGTGCCCAAGATTCTAATCAACATGGCTGCTGGCCACATCGCTATGAAATACGGGCTCCAGGGCCCCAACCATGCAGCAACAACAGCTTGCACAACTGGGGCTCACTCAATTGGAGACGCTTCACGGTTTATCACCATGGGAGATGCCGATGTCATGGTTGCTGGAGGCTCAGAATCCTGTATCCATCCCTTAACATTTGCCGGCTTCGGGAGGGCGAGATCCCTATCGACAGCCTACAACAACAACCCCATAGCAAGTTGCCGCCCGTTCGATGCTGATCGCAATGGATTTGTTGTCTCCGAGGGTGCTGCAGTGTTTGTGCTGGAAGAGCTAGAGCACGCCAAGGCACGGGGAGCTCATATATATGCTGAGATCAAAGGATACGGCTGCAGCGGCGATGCGTACCATATGACAGCGCCACGAGAAGATGGACATGGTGCGTTTCTCGCCATGAAGAGGGCGCTCAAGAATGCGGAAGTCAAGCCTGGACAGGTTGACTACATCAACGCACACGCAACTGCAACTCAGGTCGGCGATGTAGCAGAGACATCAGCTATCAGACGGCTCATGCTAGGCGAGGAGGGGCACGATCAAGAGTCGAATATCACCGTCAGCAGCACCAAAGGTGCGGTTGGACACTTGCTAGGTGCTGCCGGAGCTATCGAGGCTCTGTTTTCTATCCTAGCCATTCATGAGGTATGTATCGCCCTGAGGTTTCCTATTCGTAACCACTAATGATCAAAATAGGGAATTATACCTGCAACGTTGAACCTGCAAAACCCTGACGTTGGTGCTGCCTTTAACTTTGTACCGAATGAAGCACAGGAGAAGGCTGTTGGAGTAGCTGTTTCAAACAGCTTTGGTTTTGGCGGCACAAACAGCTCCTTGTTATTTTCAAAGTACCAATGAGATCGAAAAGTCACTGTATTTTAATGTATTTTATTATCAATACTTCAGGGCTGTATCCCTATGATCATCTCGACGATATCGAGCACAGTGCATACAGTCTAATTCGCACCAAGGGTCCTCTGCTACCGATATTCTCCCGGGCCACTCACTGGTAGATAATTTCTACTATCAGATCCACGCCGTCATGCACCCGGTCATGACGTGAAAGACTCCAGTAGCCTCTCTTTTCTCAGCTTGACCCAGGCGAGTTGATTCAATTCCCTTGAAAAGCAGGCAAACACCATGAGCATGGCTTGCGAGACGTGTAGAACCCAGGCCAGAACCGTTCTCCGGGCCACAATGCGAGCCGGCGCATCACGAGCCGCTGCGCCAAGCAGCAAAGCCTTTCTGCCGCCTGTGGCCGTGGCTGCTCGACGACAATTCAGCAATACGAGCTCAAGGAGCTTCCTCAAGGGTATTGGAAAGTCCATGGCAGAGCCTTATCGTGTGTTGGGTGCTACAGAGCAGCTGTTCAAAGCTTCATCCAAGGCTGCCGACTACCATATCACCGAGAAGGAGCGCAAGAACGACAAGGTAAAGCTTGCGGAGGACGGCGAGGAGATTGGACACTCCCTACATGCGGATAGCGTATGGCATCACAGTACGTTTACTCTCACACTAAACCCAAAGATGCTCCTACAGAGCGCTAACATATAAACTTGCAACAGCTTTCAAGCTCCCTCCGACATTTAGCACCTGGTCTCACGTCACGATGCTTCACCTCTACCTCATCAACACGCGGATACGCTGCTTCGACCGTGAGGGCTTCCACAACTGGCAACACCAGCTTACAGACCACTTCTTTTTCGAGTGTGAGAAGAAGATGCACATCGACCACCACATTACATCCAGCGCCCTTCGACAGCGATACCTAAAGGACATCTTCGTGCAGTGGCGTGGACTCTTGCTGGCATACGATGAGGGGTTGATCAAGGGCGATGCGATGCTGGCGAGTGCTGTCTGGCGGAACCTGTTCAAGGGCTCGCCCGACGCAGATCCTCGAGCTCTATTGGCCATTGTGGGCTGGATGCGGTCGACGCTGCTGCAGTTCGAGGCCGTCTCGGATAACATGGTTGCTACACAACTACCAGGAATATTGGCCAAGCCAGTCGATGTGTTCTGGACAAGGCTAGAGAAGACCTTTGGCGGACAGCAGGATGATGGTGTCCCGACGAAGGAGCCTGTGCGAGAGGCTGAGAATGTACCAACAGGGGGAGCTCCCAAGATTTCGACAAACTAAAGTTTGAGATGAGAAAGGGGTTATCTGTATTATCAGTTGTATATGAGGGTTATTCTACAAAAATTAGAACTGGCTGGGCTGTATCATTAGGGCACTGGGGGCGGAGTGGGGTGTAGGTTCTTAGGCATCATGACTGTTGTATACGAGTATAATGTTATGGATGATATCCCCATCTCAATGATTTTGCAATTGATTGATATGTACATGTCTATGTATCTAGTATGGAAGTGACCTAATCAAGCTTCTCCCACATTTGAAATTCATACTTTGTCCCCGCCTCTTCTTGACCACCCTCGTCAACCTCCTCGCCCGTCCACTCCTGCAACTCCTCCCTCGACTTCTTTGTCCAGCTACTGTCCTTGTTCAAGTCAACAGGGAAAAAAGTGTCGCAGTCAAAGTCTCGCTCGATACTCGTGAGCAGCACACGCCGCGCCTCGGGCAGCTTGAGAGCAGCGTCATAGATCTGGGCGCCGCCAATGACGAATACACGGCCGACATCGCTGCGGGTGCGGGCATATCGCAGAGCGTGCTCAAGGGACTGCAATCTGACGGGCTCTGAGGGCTCAGGCGCTTCGGGGAGTGTTGAGGGTGCTGAGCGGCTTATCACGATGTTGAGACGGTCTTTGAGAGGGCGGAATTTGGTGGGGATTGAGTCCCAGGTTTTGCGGCCCATGATGACGGCGTTGAGGGACGATGAGGGTGCCTGATAGTTAGTTAGATTTGATTTTCTTTTTCTCTTTTGTGAAATGTCTGGTTATGCATCGAGAAGATGTGCTTGGTGCTGTCGAGGCAGTGATATAGTACCTGTGGTGGTAGCCGTGTTGTCACGCGCGCAAAGTACTTCATCTCCTTGCGCAGGCCTTGCCAGGGCATTGTTCCATGGGCTCCAATGCCCATGTTGCGAGTGGCAGCGACTATGAGGGTGAGTTCGAGAGACTGCATGGTTGGGTGAGTGTGAGTGTGAGTGTGAGAAGAAGAAATGGGTGGTGTTGACTAGTTTTTTATTTATACATGTACATCAAATACTCAAAGGCAAAATATTAGAAACTTCCAACATTTTGATATTTATTATTTACAACAGTTTATAAGATTCAGTAAACATCAGACATGCTCTAAGACATTTTACGGAGACATTCAGAATGTATCTGCTGCATTTCTTATTTGGTCTCCTGGTGAGGGTACTGGTAGTGGTGATAGTAGAAGCGGAATGTTGGTTGGTGGGTTTATGTGACGACAGTGACTGAGTATGTAGACTACTAATGACACATGAGACTTACATTATCCACAACTTGTACATAATATTTTCCCTCCATTGTTTGGCACAATACCTCTATAATTCAGGTTGGATGCTTGCTCGACTCTACCCTCAAGACTACAACTTTGAAGGTGGTAGCACCTCTATGTCCTGAAATGGAATTCCCAGAAACCGATAGATATGGTTGAATCTAAAGAGTCAGCTCTTCTCACGCTTATAAAATTCAGTATCAAGGGGTAAGAACGAACCTATCGCTCCCAAAGAAAGCCTCCGATTTGCCATTCGTATTCGTCACCCATAACCACGGCGCCCCAAACGCACCCTTTGCAACCGCCTCACTCGTCAGCTCCTTGACTCTCTCCTTCATACTCTCCCTTCCATTCATGATTCTTTTGACGTCTTCGTCGGTGAACAACTTGTTACCCGGGCCCCCGTCAAGCTCATCTGTCGCTTCGGTGAGCGCCGCGATGAGGTTGGCGTCGTCGGCGAGGTTGACGTGCGGGGGCAGCCAGATCTTGTCAAACAGAAACCGAATTGCAGCTAAGAAAGTAGGCTTTGGATAGTTTTCTTTGATGAAATGCAGGGCGCGTAGAGGTGAGAGCGTCTTTGCAAGGGAGAGGAGGTCGCGAGGTGAGCCTTGATAGGGAGCTGAGAGTCGCTCAGCAGCGCGACGCGAGTCTTTGGCCAGATATGCTCCTTTGGCCGGGAGCATCCATGGAGGTTTGTTTCCTGTTTTATTTGAGATTATTATTCTATCAAATGGCTCAGTGCAGTTTACCGGAGAGATTGTTGATGCCGCCTATAAAGACGGGGATGAAACTAGAGAATATGTGAGCGAGATAACAACGATTGTGAACACTTCTAAACTTACTTGACTTCAATTCCATGAGCAGCAAGTTTGTCCATATTCCGCCTCAAGTCTATATAGCCAACATAGCTGTAGAAGGACACTTGTTTGTTAGTTTCGTCTGGTGTAACAACAATTGTCAAGCTCACCAATGTCCAGATAGAAGTCAATACGTCCCCCCATATTGACGATGATGAATTCCTTCCGCTTACTTTGTTGAGCAGAATAACATTGACTGTGATTCTCTGACTATTTGTATGCTAAGTACATGTCCTAACGGAGCTACTCGGTCCCCCGTCATGTGGGTGGGGTACCGAGGCTCGGAGCTTGGACGTATCCACCCCGGCCGATTCAGCTTCATATTACGGATGTAAGGGGTCAAGTTCTCGAAATAAAGGCATAAGCACAATAAGATCTACATAATACATTCGGATCTCGTATACCCTTCAAATAAACTGCAACTTATATCCTACTCTCCCCATGAAATCTCAAAAACCCGTCGCCCTCATCGTCGGCGCGTCCCGGGGCATCGGCCGTCAAGTCGCCGTCGACCTCGCCCGTAATGGCTATGCCGGTTCGTGGAACCTCTCATTAGTTATCTTATATGTATATATATATATATATATATCAGTGCTAACAACTCACTCAAAGTCGTCGTTGCTGCAAAAACAATCAGCGACCCTTCTAACCTCCCAGATCCTTTCCCTCCAAACCCAAACTCCTCTGCCTCAACCATCACGACCGTCGCCCGTGAAATCACCACTACTGGCGGTCATGCAACAGCTATTCAGGTCGATGTTCGCTATCCAGATAGTATAGATGCTCTCATATCTAAAACAATCTCCGTAGTCTCCCCTAAGCCCAATTTCTCTTATAAGCTCTAACATAATCTCAGACCTACGGCCGCTTAGACGTCCTAGTATACAACTCAGGCGCCATATTCTGGGCCCCTGTCTCATCAACCCCCCTAAAACGCTTTCAGCTCATGCAGCGCGTCAATCCAGAAGGACTATACGCGATTATCCAGGCTGCTCTGCCTCATCTTCCCTCCACAGGCCGTATAATCGTCGTCAGTCCGCCCATTTACAGCCGCTTCTTCCGTGGTAAGACAGCCTATGCGATGGGTAAGGTTGGTATGAGTGTCCTGACAAAAGGCCTTGCCATGGATTTCGAACGTGAGGGGAAGAGCGATATGGCAATCACTAGTATCTGGCCAGCCGTGGTATGTATACTTGAACCAGCCCAGATAGAGGGCTAATGTTGAATATCATGCGTAACTGACGACTGTCAGGCTATTGAATCTGCTGCTACAGACCAGTTCACACGTAAGAACCCAGAAGAAGCCAACGATCTACGAAAACCAACAATCTTCTCCGACGCCATTCTCGCAATCCTCCAAGCTCCGCCCTCAGAGGTTAACGGTGAACTTCTTCTCGACGAAGATTTCCTACGAGAGCACGCCGGCGTGACAGACTTCCCCAAATACAACGTCGTCCCGGGCACGACACCACGTAGAATCATGCCCCAGAGGCTTCCAGATTTGACCGTAGCGGAGCAGGCAGACGAGGGGAAGCGGTACGATAGCACAAAGGACAAGGACAAAGCCAAGCTCTGAGGTTTCTGACAATCGCTATGTGTTTTTATATAGTTATGTAAGAAAAAGAGACCGTTGTACAAGTAGCTAATGATACCGAAGATAACCTGTGCAGATGTGGTATCCTCTAGAACAGACACGTCTAATACCTCGTCGTTCCCCCAGAACTCCTAGGCATGATTGCAAACATTCACCCGACTCTTTGAAACCCCTCCGCCCATTACCATCCCGTGACTTACCTAGTCCTTACAAAATCTCAAATCACTCGAGAAGTGTCCCTCAATGATCAATACATGCGAACCTGGCTACCCGGCTCAACCCCTTGCGTAACCTCAATGTCCTCCATGGTCTTGTTGAATATCCCCGTAATCTGGTCTATGACTCTGCTGCGGTTCCACTCGTGCCTTGTGCGCCAGATCTCGTCCATGAGCTCCCGGTTGATCTGCTCTAGCTGTTCGATGGTGCAGCCACTTGTTGCATCAGTCGCATGCTGCAGGAATGCCTCCACCTCGCCGGCGGTGAATGGCTGAGAAGCTGAAGTGGACGAGCCTGAGTTGCGGACGGAATGGTGGTCGTCAAAGTTCTGGTCATTCAATATGTGCGCCATACCGCCTATACTTGTACCCTTGAACCCTGACGATGTTCGCTGTGAAGGCGGACTGCCTGACACATTCGATGCTGGCACATGGTTGTCTCCTGCAATAGCATGTGCTTGTGAGTGCAGCCAGGAGTCTTCGCCTGAGGTATTGTGCCCCTGGACCAGTAACGTGTCGGGAATATCGACCTGGCTGTCATCCTCTGCGCCTCTGTTCTCAGCGTGAGCCCCATTTGTCATCTGACTGAAATTCGAGGACCGATGAGTCGAAGGGTCCGATGTTTTGGTTGTCGAAGCCTCGTTGATGACTGCCGAAGGCGACACTCCTGGTGGTAGAGATGTCACAACGGACTTCTGCGAGATCTGTGTCATCGCTGTATGAGCCGCGCTAGTTTGATCATGGTACTTTGGCGGTGGTCCCATCTGAGAAACAGGCTGGGTGTCGTTGTCGATGCCGCCCATCTGAACATCCTCCCCGAGTGGGTTAGTGATGCCATTACTCAGGGGGTGTGAGTCCTGTCCAGAAGTACCATGGCCATTCGACAACGGGCTCCGAACTTGAAATCTGGCAGTTGTCCTCGATCCTGGAATCGTCACTCCCAAGGTAACAGGGCCCTGAGAATCGCTTTCGTTACCACCCAGGTCAGACTGCACACGATCCACAACCGACTGCATCGCCTTTCTCTTTCGCTCCTTCTCGGCAGCTTCCTTGGCACGTTGGACTTGACGTCGATATAGCCCTTCCCAGTCAACTTGAGAGGTCTGATTCTCGATACTAGCGACATCAACCTCGACATTGCTCAGAAGTTCATTAGCCTTGAGGGTTCGCTCCTTGTCTCCAATGTTCTTGGCGTCCCTTGCAAGAGCCTTGATATCGAAGAGGAAATCCCTGGGCCGGGCATAAAAGCCGTTCGACAACCGCTCCTCGATAGTGGTAGTTTCAAGGTTGTAATAACACTTTCCAGTTGCAGTATCTCTCAATACATCGTTATCATACTTGTCTTTGACAATCTCATAGGGTCGGATTTGTCCGGCTTCAAGGTCCGGTCGTACGTAGTTTGGATCCGACTCGAGGAAGAGATAGTCGATCTGGGAAGGAGGAATGACGGGTTGCCTGAACTTCTTGTACTTTCTGTTGATTTGGTCCATAATGGGTTGAAGCTGAATCTTGAGGGTATTGAGAAGTTGGTGATCCTTCTTCTGCGCAGCCTTCATATCAGCCTTGGTGGGAAGCGCAGGCTCGACAGGAGGGGCAACGGGGAGTTCCTCAAGTACTCTCTTCTTGCGATTCTCGGGGTCGGGAAATTCGCGAGGCTTCTTCTTGGCGTATTGCAAGGTCGCGCTGAAATACTCCATCCGAGATAGCTTCGCAGGTTAGCATATGATGTCGTGTCTTAGATAAGTGTCACTCACCTGATCAGGTTTCTCGATTTTCATCTGGTTCTTCTTCGAAAATCCAAACAGGTCGCGGAAGAGTTCACCAGGAAGCTCTTCTCGCTCGCCCTCTGCCGTGGCCAGAAGAAGAACTGGGTCTGTCGGGGGAATAGATCGCAACATGGTCTTGAAGGTCGTAAGAGCAAGAGTATTTTGTAGCGCCAAGTACCAAGCTTCAATGTTAGGGATATAGATAACACTAGGCTTGTGTCGTCTAACTTCCGTAAAGAGACCGACAATAACCTGTTCCATAGCCTAGCTTATGTCAGTACTCGGTTGAATATTTGTATCATGTTCCACTTACTCTTCCATCAGCCAAGATACTTGGAAGATCAAAGTTCTGGACATGGACACCCTCAAAATGGTGAAGAATAGCTGAAGAAAGGTAGTTTTGGCCCATTCCCCCAGCACCATAGATGATAAAGCGTGGGCGGAACACCCTAGATCGTTCAAACTCTTGGTGCATGGCTTCTCTGCCAAATCCGTGGTCGTCGTCATCAAACTGCTCGTACATGGCCTCTTGGAGAGCCGTCATCTTCTTCCTGCGAGGCAGAAGATCGTCGAGGGCCTGCTTGGCCTCTGCAAATTGTTTGCGCAATAGAGGGTCTACTGACTTGGGAAGTGGTTTGGCACCAGATGTCGCAGATCTCTCGGATGAGGGGATAAGCTTCTTGATGGACAACATGAAATCCGTGGCGTGGACAGAAATCTTTTCGGGGTTGACCACTAGCTTCTCCTTTGAGGAGTAAATCTGGGGATACGTCCGCTGGATGGCATTCAAGGCAGCTTCTGTGCAGAGAGCTCTTAGATCGGCACCACCATAGCCCTTGGTGTTCTCGGCCAAGGAGTCTTTGAATTGCTCCGACAGTCCCCAGTCCGCTGTGTGGATGTTGAGGATAGATTTTCGTCCTTCGATATCAGGCAGGGGGAAATAAAACTCTCGATCAAATCGACCGGGTCGACGAAGCGCCGGATCAATGTTGTCTGGACGATTGGTGGCTCCAATAACGATGACCTGGCCACGGCCATCCATACCATCCATCAAAGCCAAAAGGGTTGAGACGATGGAGGCATGGATCTGCTCCTGCTTACTGGATCGAACGGGAGCAAGCCCATCAATCTCATCAAAGAAGATGATACTTGGCTGAGTCTTTCGTGCCTCTTCAAAGAGCAAACGAAGCTGCTTTTCGGCCTCACCCACCCACTTGCTCAGGGCGTCGGCACCCTTGCGCATGTAGAATGAGATCTTTCGACCACCAGAGCCAACCGAATTAGCCAAAGCGCGAGCAAGCAGCGTCTTACCTGTTCCAGGAGGACCGTGGAACAGAACACCGCGTGGTGGAGTGACGTGAAATCGAGTGAAGAGTTCGGGGTAGAGCAATGGAAGCTGCACCATTTCTTTCAGTTGGTCGATATGTCCTTGCAGTCCACCAACCTTGCTGAAGTCGACGTTCAAGTCAACACCCAGAGGATCAGCATCTGCAAGAGCTTTTCGGTCCTTAATCTTTCCAACATTGGGTGCTGCGCCGGCGCCCTCTAGATTCATGCCGGGAGCGCCAGGGAGTAAACCACCATGAGTCGCAGTCGTTGGGGTCATGCCTGGGTTGCCGACAACGCTGGAGCGATGCACCATCTCGTCATCGCTGCTATCCGAATCGACACCGCCAGCTGCGCCAGTGCCCCAGGGCCCATTAAGAAGGGCAGCAGCACCGCCGCCGCCTCCAAACGGTCCAAATGTAGTGTTGAGACTGCGTTCCCAACCCTGGCTGGCACCTCCACGTCCTCTTCGTCCACGTGATTGTGCAGTTGTAGGAGCCTCTGCCTCCTCCTCTTCGATGTTGGCGGAGGTGAGTGGAGGCATGTAGTAGTTGACGCGCGTTCTCGCTCGTCGAGTGTTTTCTTGGTAGACAATGGGTGACTCCTTTCGTGGACGACGGCGACGCGAACGCGAATCTTGGCGCAATTCACGAGCCTCTTCATTCAGTTCATCTAGATCGAATTCGGGCTCCTCGTCGCCCGAGTCACCACCTCGACGGGAACCTCTGGCTGGTCGGGAGCGTCGGCCACGAGGAACCGGGCTGTCGACATCGTCATCATCTTGAGGGCGTGGTTTTTCGGCGCCAGAAACCTCCGCATCTTCAGACTCGTCACCAGGCTCGAAATCGCTGCTAACTTCCTGAGACTTTTTACTGGATTTGCGAGTCAAGCGACGCGACTTTCTGGGACCAGTATCTGATTCGACTTCTGGGGGAGGTTCGGAGGCATTGGCGCGAGATCCCCGGGTCCTACGAGTAATAGGCACATCGTCCTCGTCATCATCCTCTTCTACCGTTTGCATGGGATTGTCTTCTCCAGGTGCATCTTGGTCAACAGCGTCTTGCATCTCTTGATCAACCACCTCTTTCTTCTGGATTTCCTCGGGGTCTTGAGATAGTTCGTCTGGTTGGTCGGCATCCCTAACTTCTCTGAAGCTACTTTCCTGGGTAGCCTCTTCGATCGTCTCAGGGGCCTTCTTGAGGCTCTTGAGGCCGCGCGTGCCTCTCGTATTCCGGGCGAGTGACTCAGGACTCCTACTCCGTGAATCTCGTGAGGGGACAGCGTGCTTTCCGGAGTTAGAGAGTTCGACAAAGTCATCGGCATCCTCTGTGTGAGCTCTGGTGTTCCTTCGTGTCACAGGTAGCTTGTTCACTTTCAGCTTGACAACCCTTGACCTTGTTGACCTGACAGCATCCTGAACGGGCTCGCCCTCAGCATCATCCTCCTTAATATCTTCAGCTTCGGGAATATCCGTCTTGACATTGTCGTCACCCTTGTCGGAATCATCGCCAGTAGCTGAGGCTTCATCGTCGCTACTTTCTCTGTAGCTATTGTGCTGGGTGGCAGCCTTCCTGGCGCGACGGCCGGCGGCATTCACTGGGGCAACTTCATCGTCCTCCTCCTCGTCATCGTCATCCAGGAAATCTTCCTCGTTGCTATCGGAAACTTCGTCCTCGTCGTCGTCGATGTCGGATCCCCCATAGTGATTACCGCGTCGACGGCTCGGCTTTCCGCTACGAGAACGACCGCTCTTCTTTGAGCTCTTCCGGGGTGGTCTAGGTTCGGTAGGATCAAAGTTTTCGTCTTCAGGGTCGGACTTGTTGGGGTCAAAGTCCTCAAGGACTCTCTTGCGCTTGCTGACCATGATGTTTTGGGGCGTGGGTGTGGTCGTTCGGGGCGTTGAGTAATGACACAGACGACGGGTCTAGTCAAGCTTTGCTGGGTCTGGAAACAAAGGGATGTCAATAAGGGAATCTTCGCGGTCGCGCGCAAGTCATCGCCGAAGGCGCAGATAATGCATAAATGTTTATCAAAACATCGCGTTTGCTTCGATAATTTCGAATGCGAACTCACCCTTTACATGAGCATATGTTGCACGGTATCAGGTTGAGGCGTGCATGGGCGGCGTGATCGCACTCAAGCTTGTGGCTTATAGCGCGCTCAAGATCGGCGCAAAAGCATCAAAGGGGGCAGGCAGACCAAACAGCCAACCAGTCCACTGTTGGAAATTCGTTTGGCTGGCGCTGATGGTAAATCGACGCAAACGCGGTCAACAAGGGATATCGAAAATTTGATGAAGTACGGTAGTTGGCGCGTTCTGAAGTAGGTGAGGTACGAGTTTGGATGTGAATTTGGCGCGAATGGGATGGTCCGAGCGTTTTCCAGGCAACTGGCCCGCAGCTGGCCCCTGATTGGGTGATAGTGGTCAAAACACCCATGATGAATTCGCAAATGCAAAGATGTTTTAATTTTACAAAGCTTCGACAATTAATGATAAACAAACCGACAATTATTCAACCCGAGTTTTGACATAACTTTATGTACGTTTGACATGTCATTTGGATTACTCGTCGTCTCCTACTTCGTTTTACTCACTTTTCAACGCTGTCAGACTCTGTCTGCGATCTCAATTCCTAACATCATATGCATGCCATCATGATCGAAATTCAATATATACCCCAGATCTCCCCAGATCTCCTTGCCGGCGCTTGCGGCTCAACGTCAAGATATATAGGGCTGAGAAGCCTGCAGGTGACTGGTCCACTAGGTAAGCTGGGAGCCGAGAGGCTGTACCTTGGTTTAACCGGGTTCATGCCTGGGACTTGAGCCATGCTTCTCAGGCATCAACCTTCGTACACTCTCTGGAGTGCATGAATGTCCAGCAATCCAATACTACACCCTGCTCCAAGAAAAAAAAATTACAATGCTGTCTCAAATTTTCTAGGTACCTTGGAACTTCTTCTATATACCTGAGTCATTCTCTTGCATGGTCGTATATTGTTTTAGGGACAAATCCTTGTACAAAATTTTCTCTTCGGATCAACATGTCGTGATGACGAGAACAGGAAGAAAACTTGGTATTAGCTAAAAATTTGCATCAATAATACGCAATTGCTAGCCATGATCCCATACCAAGCAAATACTCAGGCACGACTAAACAAGGAGAATTATAGTTACTACAATGTTGGCTATATGTACGGCGTATAAATGAGAGAAAACGACTTGGCCAGCTTACCCTATTGACATCAAAAATTGATATCCGACAGAATGGATCGACAAGAACAGTCGACAGCACAGCTATCGGGCAATGTTATTCCCGGACCCTCAGCACCTTGACGATACCCTCGCACCGCGGTCCTCGGCAAATCCACTTCACCCAAGCATTAGTACTCCCACCTGGCCACTCATTACGCGTTCAGGTTTGACTATCACAATTCTTGGCGCTCATCAATTACGCGGAAGAGTCAAGTTCCTCAGGACATGCGTGATGCATTGAAGCGACAAATTCCTATATTTGGGTTACCTCTATGCATGAATATAGACACTGGGTGAAACATCGATGTCATGAAGCGATAGTATCAGTACCAGGCTCGTTATCAATCAATGCCTACTATAATCTAAACACTAATGCTGAAATGGGGAACATTACATGACTCGGCTTCCGCGTAACGAAGGGGATAGGAATTGCCAAGCCGAAGTCAAAGATCGTCAAACACACTGTCATATAGCATGCTAAAATTTTACTTTCTGACTCAGGCCAGAGATTACCAGTTTTAGAGATAGTGCCAAAGTAACATGATTCTTGCATTCGTAGACTCATTACGGATATAGTTACATAGAAATGGTATCATACACAGTCGTCTCTCGTGGTACAGTCTTCCCACCGATCCTCCCTATTAGGTTTATATGCGCCTGTCTTTGGGTGTCTTTACTACCAAAGACGCCACGCGTGCGAACTTAATGAGAGTATGTCCCGTACCAGCCAGTGACGTTGAGCGAGTGTGGTTGAGTGAATGTGAAACAGCATAAAAAGTCTGTTGCGTGGGTTGGTGGTTTATGTTGATGATGTTGCAGGGTTCTTTGATGCTGATTCTCAATCCTTGCTCAACAACGCCCGGGCGAGCTCAGTCAGAGATGGGCCACCAAAGAGGAACTGGTTCGTGTGTCGTCCACAAGTCGTGTAAACATTGACGTTGGCTGGCTGTGGTGCAGGCTTGAACCAAGATGAGGTTTTCTTGGTGCGGGTAGAGCTCGCCTGTGACACGGTAGAGTATTCGCTCGAGTATGAGTTGGTACGTTGCTGTAAGAGGCTTTGTTAGTTGCGGGTCTAGACCAATCTTGGCTTTGAATACATACCTTGCTGTCGAGGGGAACAGGTTCCCGGCTACGTCCTCGCTGCTCTTCCTCAGAAGATCTGTTTCGCAAGTAGTTGAAAGGCATTGCGAGCTTGGTGATGATGATGTTGATGGTAGATAAGATGGTGTTGTATAATCGAAGTGATTAAGTCTTTGTTGTTGATGGTCGTGGTCTATAAGCCTTCAACGCAGCTCAGGTCAATGGGCACTCCTGGTGCAATCTAAAAGATATCAAGGAATGACTGTTTGCTGTGGTGAATGAACACTTTGATGAGAACAAAAGGCATGAATCAGGGGGCCAAGGCACCCTTAAATAAAGCTTCTCTCTCACGCGGCTGAACTGTGAACAGCTGGCTCCATTCCCGGGCACACAAGCATCTCCCCACACCCCTAGCAAGCCAAGACATACTTCAAACTTTAGATGCACCCCAAGAAATTGCCAACACCACTAGAGCCCTACGACGTGACGCTAGGACGCGCGTGGTCAGCCGACAGGACTTGGCACGTACTTGGCATGACGCAGCGCGGATCGAGGATACGATGCGACGTTGTGGCTCACTTTTTGAGTAGGGAAAGTTTATCTAGAAGCCACAGAAGTCAGAAGCAACGGAAGCGTCGATATAAGCAGCCATTCACGAGGTGACAACAAGACGATGCCCAGCTAGTGAGTGATACATACTCACACAAGCGATATTGTGGTCAATCAAAGATAGAGATGCTCAGACATTCAGTGTGCAGCTGATAACAGCCAGCAGATCTCCTCCAATCCCTTGCTTCTCCTCATCCCTCTAGTGTAGCCATTGTCTTGGTATTTAAACCATCCCCCCTCACGACCCTTCCCTCACCAAGCAACGGAATTCCAGTGACAGATTGGTGCAGATTTGTGGGGAACACCCCGGCACAATCGGATCCGACTGCTCCGCGGTCTGCCGCCGAGCCTACGGCCCCACATAGGGTCGGTGACTCCGGTCGCGGCCCAACGCATCCGAAGCAGCACCGCCGCTCCGAATCAACGCTTACTGGCTATCGGCACCGTTTTGCGTGTCGTCGTCATTGCCAAGAGAAAACTCCACGGTCACGAGGTCAGCACTTCTCCACCTGCACTCTGTTTCCAGAAGGTCACTAGAAGCCCACCCTAGCAGAGCAGGTCGACTATCAAGGAAGTGATTCGCACACAGCGGGTCTTGATGCAGTTGAGATAAGATCAAAGACCCTGTCAGGCCAAGCCAGGCAGGGCATGCATCCCTCAGCCATAACCAAGCCACGACCCATACATGAACAAGCACGGCGGAGATCCTGATATCTCCAATGCGACCTTATGTTGCCCAGTGAAGTCACAAGCAATATATCATGAGATGGACAGAACGAGCTGCTGTTGGTCAATTGGGAATTGACCTTGCTAGTGAATGCAAGCATCTTTGTTGCCTGGAGATAGTCTCGACCGTTAGTAACATTATTTACGTCAGACGCTTAATGGGAGGTCCAAATCATCGATTGGATTTAGAAAGCAAGTGCACATTGCTTTCGAACCGTTTGATGCTTGGTCCAGTATCGTACCTCTGGCTAATACCTGAAATAGCTTATTCCTAAAGTCAAATCTATTGAAAGGAGTCTAATCACTTCCACGTGGTCTGTTACATCAAATGGTAGTCCTCAAAATAACCACATGCAAGCCTCTAGTCCATGTGAGTACGTCGAGAAACGTTGCATTGCGGCATCTTCCACTCCCGAGAGAACCTTAAAATAAAGATCCGAGTCTAGACCTTGGGACGAACTCACCTAGACAGCCACAACAGCCCATTGGATATATTTAGTGAACTACTGCCGGGATGACGTTTAGTCTCGGCATTTTCCAAGGTCTGTTCTATCAATCTTAGCTTTATTTCTTTTCTAGTGGGTGTTTAGGTGCTGCGCTACCGCTCATGACTGACTTGAAGCTATCTTGTTGCTTGTCCATCTAACGGCTATACCGTCAGCTAAAATGCTAATGCTGACCTTTGAAAAGTCTACCAGGCCATTGGAATCGGCTGCATCCGCTTTATCAATAAGAAAGTTTCACTAACCGCTCCTATTTTGGCAGGATGTTAATAGTAACTCCTCGTGTCTGAATCATCCTCTTACCCGGGTAAATTCCGCGGTGTTTTTAGAATGGAGGTAGCCTAAACCACACTCTTTTGCCTTGAGTTTACTATTATCATCAGGGATCTTCTGTTCTCATACCACAGTATAGTTTGGGTATAGACCACGTCCGCGTTGAGATGCTATACCTCGTCAACTGCTTGGCTTATAGCATGGTACCAAAAATAGCTGCTATAACGAACAAACAATGCCGTTCTGGATACGGAATTAGAGCGGCGTCCTACAAGGTCCGTCGATGGACTTCTTATAGCCTTGCCCACCCGAACCTGAGAGAGGGCCTATTATCCTATTGAGATGGACAGGAAACATACCACTTGCATTGTGTATAACTGGACATGAGCAACTAGACAATACTTGACCTGCAGTAAGATCATGACCCCCAACTCTGCTTGCAACCAGGCCTAAATCCAGCATTTACCTGAATGGTATCGAAATAAGAAAAACCCATAGGTAACTCACGAAAAGCCCAAACGTTTACTGACTTGAAGTGCATTTCAGGCCGTTGGCCACTTTCAAGAAATTGAGCTGAGATAGGCTAGGTAGCTCAACACTGAGGCACGTGGAAATAACAGGCGAATTTGGGTTTATACGAAGAGGTTGGATATTTACTTCATATGTTGAGATAACCCACCTGACTTGATTCAGGTGTCAGAAGAAGTGTCAAAGCGTGGGGTCTTAGTTCAGGTAACCTATGCCCTCAACCTGAAGCCACACTCAGGGACACGGAGTGAATTCTTCATAATACAGAACAAAAGAGTACACAGTTTCAAAATTCTAGATAGCTCCTCAGGACTTTAACAAAGAAATTGTCAGTAACTTAAAACATGCAAGTGAAGTCAAGTGGAAGTAAGATCGTGATGACCAATACTACAACACATACATGCCTAGTTATCAGTAGGCCCCAAAATAATACGATGTATAGATATTTCTTTTCAAAAACCTCATCTTAACATTTACAGAGACCTAGCATTCCAAGAGAGTCATCAATATATCCATTGCGTTAGGATTTAATGGAATCTTCTATGACTTAACTGGCGTCTGGGTAACATATATGAATGCTATAGTCTACGTACATGATACAGCGAAGGTTATAGATCCCTGGAAGCATTAAGTGTACTACCCACCAATTTTCGCACTGAATTCAACTTCCTGTGTTGTGTATTCTATACAGCTATGGCTTGCGATGACTTCAGGACAAGCATAGCCAAGATCTTGATCAGGAAGCCTTCAAGCATTGCTCACAGGCAAACTGAACCCTGATACCCACATCTCTTTCTTTACTATGGTATGCTTCATGCAATGCAATAATCTATTAGTTTGGGACGATCCCTAGATGGTATTGATTAAATCGGTCTATTCTAAGTTGGCACTTAGCTTAAGCCTTCGGGTTAATCCATAAATCTTGAGCATTTCGATCTATGCACTAGCATATGGGAGATACTTGAGAGTTTCTGTCCAAAGCACTCAATACGACGCTGAGGTTCAGGAAGAGTTATCATGCCTATACAGACTGCGGTGGAAATTATTCCAAACGCGTCAATATGTGCCGTATGTATGCATTCGTGTCGAACGAGCCATTCGAGTTTCGAGAAGCTTGTGTCACTCTTGTCCAATGTAATATACCCTATAAGTCGAGATCAGGGTAGCCCAGTAGGAACAACACAGCTGTTTTTTTCTTCAACACAATAAGACTTATCTTGCCACTTACCAGATAACACAATAACCTTTCCATCAGAGTTCATAACTGCATCATACGACTCAAATGCTCCCTGCGTGTGCCACTCTTGTTCAATTAGAAGGTTCCACATTCGCTGATTTCTATTTGTACCAAGCAAAGTTGAAGAATTACCCCGTGTAACTCTTATCACTGAAACGAAGAAGACTATCCTATTCTGTATCTCGAAGGAATTTCGAGTACGCTGGCCACAGTGTCCTTCTTCAACTTACCTATATGTCCAACCATAAGCATCTACATCTCATGAGTTAGCAATGAAGTTTTGCAGTCACTTTCTGACACTTTTCTGCTTGTATTTATTCTGATTGTCCTGGCGAGTCATTGGAAAAACGGTTAACTAATAGCAGAGGCGTGTAGTTTCTGGGTAGAAACACCCAGCACGACTGAGAGAAGCAGCTAGGGTTTATGCCCAAAGATCAAGGTTTCACTATGGCAATGTATGAATTGAGACATGTAATTCTGTGCTTATTTGGGTAAAACGGTCTATAGCTAGATATCCCTTTAACTCGCATACCGCAAAGACGTGCCGGCATAGTCAGTTTTAAGGAGTCTGTATGCCCAGATACAACGCAACCGCTTACACCGAAGACTTCGGGTTGTTTTCAGTATCGGAAAAAGCAACTATTTGTACGAAGGAAGGATGGGTAACTTGGTTTATCACTTTTATTATGCCGCGTCGGACTTCGAGTGTTCTAATTATGTTATAGAGCAGCATGATTCTTGCTTTGAGCCAGACCCAGCAACTCGTTGCGGCTCAAATAAAATTATTTCCACTGACTTAAGCACATTCTCATGTACCAATACAGAGAAATGTTCTTGAGCGCGATACCATCCATGGATTCCATAATAGTAACAATAACTTGATTGCCAGTTTCCAATCCATTGACCCTGAGCTCAGTGGGCTCAAACCGTGTTGAAACAAGCACATGGAATTCTTGTATCATTGATCATTACTCAACGTCTTTCACCATCTCATGGAATCATCGAGTATTACCCCAAAACTGCAGGTTCAATGGCCCTTTGCGCCGGTTGGAGAACATCCTCCTTAGGTTCAGGATAAGTACTCTTATCGATTGCAGCATAACTTCCCGAGAGCCTGTCCAGTATACGGCCAATCCATCGTTGCTCCTCAGCAGTAGCAAACTCATATACGATACGAACGGCATACCCTATTCTGTACGGCCCCATGGTGCCGCGTCCCACGGACTCTATCGATCGCAGGATCTGTTCCACATGATGTCGAATTGATAATTCTGAATTAGCCAACGGTGTTCCGCATTGCACCAGTGTCTCCTCTAGAACGAGCATGCCAGTCCAGTATCCCATGAGCAGCGAACCGGCCGCCGGAGACTCGTGCACTAACACCGTCTCAAAAAGCGATGTCGCCGGGTCCGTAGGCGCGGCCTCAACCGGTCGTGGGAACTGGAGAGCGGCGAAATCGTCGTACCATCGCGCCAATCTCGCATGATTCACGGCGGCGAGGTGGGCCAAAGCGGATATTTTGTCGGGCTCGACGGAGATGCCAGCTTTGTTAGCTTCGCGTACGAGGTAACCCCAGCGCAAGATGGGCGAGAGCTCGACGAGGAAGGCAACGTAGTCATCACCGACGCGGATATGCTCGACTGGCACATCGGCACGGTAAATAAGACGCCTCCCACGATCAAACATGACCTGCTTCCACGCTGGCCGCGAAAGGAACAATTGCTCCTTGCCCGGATAGAACATGTCGCTTATTATCTAGCAAGGGACGGTGTCAGTGTTAGTCGTGACCCGCTAGGGTTGCATTGTCAAAGCCGTTGAAGGGACGTGATATCCACCGGAGTCGAGGGACCAGGATGGGAAATCCACTTGGACGGGACGGGTGATATGTGAGATACTATATCGCGCCATCTCAATGCAGAGTAACCCTGCCGGTGACGAAACGCAAGATAGCATCGTGAAATGCGAAATGCATTGCGCTCACTGCGATAGCGATTGGCTATCGTATGAGAGATCCTCCGAACTCGAAGTGCCGGAGCTCCGCATGTCACTTGACATGGACATGATGCGAGCTTCTTCCTTCACCTTGTTTCCAAAGTCGAGGAGAATGGAACGTACAAGAATCCCTCGGAGCGAAAGTAGCATAGCTGCGTCCCAGCCCTCAGCATGAGCCGCGGGCCCTCGCTGCTCCATCAAAGTACCAATACCCTTGGCATGCTGAAGCCAAGTGTCGGGAGCACTAGTCCCTGCGAACAGCTACACATCTGTGAGCATTGGTAGGTATGAATATGAGGCAGAAGCGATGAGACTACCTCAAAGTAACACAAAAGTATAGCAGCACATAAGGTCTCGGAAGTCTTCCACTCTGAGGGGTGCCGCAGAGTTGTTTGCAGCTCATTGAGTGCCAAGCCATATATGGCCCGGCTTTGGGCGATTAGGTCTGTGTTTGACCATGCTTTGCCAGTAAGATGTAGAGCAAAAGAGCAGATAGCACCGTCGAGGAGAGCCCTTTTACCTAGACGATCAATATTTAGCCATGATAAAATGTTAAAGATATCGGTAGACTGCGAAAGGCCAGAGGATGATGAGATCATGTTATATAGAACTAGCCCTCTTGGCATCTGGAGCCTTAGCAGGGTTAGAGAAGTGTTGGTAAGAGGCAGCGATGTCCCCGAGTCGGTCGAAACAACGCTCTCAAACCCATCAGAGCCAGCCGTGCTGGAGCAGCTGAAAGCCGATGTCTGGACAGCGGCGTCTGAATGTTTACCGCGTTGACGAATCTGGTGTTTCTCCGTCACGAACTTTCTTTCGCGGTCATATCCCGGGCATGAAGCGCCATATTTGATGCAATTGCCGCAAGATGGCTTCTGAGCATCACATTTGACCTTCCTGGATCTGCAAAGCAGACATCCAGTACTCCGCGGTACGCCAACCATCCCAGATGCTCACCGCTGCTCTTCAATCTTGCGTGCCGCTATCAAGCAAACCCACCCATAGGCGGCTCAACTTCCCGAAGCGGCCGGCACAAGGAGGATGATTGTAAAGATGCTTGCCTGTGCTTTGGCTCTTCGTGGGATGCGGAGCGGGGGAGCGCCGTGCCGGGGAGAGGACGATGTGTGGTGCCGGGTCGGCCCTTTGAAGATTCTCTTTTGCCGTGGGGTTTTGGCTTTGCTGCCGAGGCTTCTTTTTTTTTTCTTTTTCTTTTGACGTTGGAGATAGAGTGTTGATGTAGAGATCGAGTTACGGTTAAGTCGAAGGCAGTTATTTAGCCGAATAGAGAGATCGGCCCCCAAGACCGATACATTGCCAAATCGGCAGGTGCAACTTGAGTAGGTGCAACTTCCCTATTCAGCCTGTTCTAAAGCAACAGATAGATTGAAGGCCCGTCTGGGGAAACCAGGATTTGCCTTCTCATGTAGACAGGGCGAGTTTATTAAAGAGACGGGACCAAAACTTGGAGTTACATCCATCATGAACGGGTAGATCCTCTTATGAGTTTTTGTGGAAAACAGTGGCACTCTTTGCATGTGTAAATCAGCACTGTAACGCTGTTCAGACCCTAAATCCTTTGAGTAAAGTACAGAAAGGTCAATGGAACCATCTATAATGAGATAGGATGATATTGACAACACCAGGCAACCCACAAAAGGCATAACCTGCCTAAGTAGTTACCAACAATCAATTAAACCTAACAACGACTTACAGTAAAATTCCTGCGGCAATTACTCCGTTAATGAGACACAGGGAGGATTCTTCTCGTAGCATAACCCCGTGTTATCTCCAGTTATTAAATAGGTACTCATTGGAGGCGAAATGAGAGCTTGGTCAAGCCCCTGTAATTTATCTGGACCTAGGGGTAACATGACAACCAAGACGAACCCCGACGCACTTGGCCGCTCGGGCTACAGGATGAGACACTTGTTGCATACGCCGTGTAATTAAGCATGATCTGCATTGCTTAGCAGGCGTTTCGTCCATCTCTGAAGTAACGGTGAACGGTTCACAGTTGACCCTGTGCTTGGAGAATGGATGGCGTAAATCGAGCTAAAGGTCGAACCAACGCTTTACATATTAATTTATATTAATTTGTACAAAAAGACCTGTGAACGCTACGTTAGGTGACGCCGAATATCGTCGGCTTGAAGATTTGTAGATCATCGGCAAAGGCGGGAGGCAGATCGGAATATTTGACTACGTACAGTAGCCCAGCAAAGCACAGGTAGCTATAGGTGCATCTTCTGAGCGGCATTTCTCATGCTTCCATGTAATTAATAGCTGATATCAAGGCTATCTTCTGTGTCTATCTGTTCGTGAGGCTTAAACTTGTTGCAGCGGTACTGGTATGTGTTACTGTTGAAAACCACGAGGCTTGAGGTGACACAATCGTGTTGCCATGCTTCACAACATGTCTTAGGGCAGGCTATTCATCACGACAGTACGCCCCTTTCAAGATATCCTTGGAGCTTGTCCTAAATCTTATTGTCTACACCCAATATTGGAGTAGTCGAGATCTTGGCCAATATGGGCTTGTTCAGCCCTGGTACAGGGTTGCATTCGCCTCGCCATTATCTACCTACCCCAGATCCATGCAATGTCAAAAAAATGCTGGTATGTTAATGACGATGAGTTGTCGGTGAGCACAGCTTAGTGAACTTGGACTCATGGGTGCGCTGCTGAACCGAGTTCGTCTTGACTATAATGTGATATATGATCTGACCATTAACGGTTCACTCACTCGCAACCGCGTATTTCTGAGTTAGCAAAACCGGTGATTTTTCAATTCCAATTGTTGACTGCTCGTCATAACTTTCTCAACTTTGTAGTGTGCCTGAAGCTCGGTATTCGCGGCTAGACTAACGTTGTTGTAACTCTAGCGCTTGGAGCTTACTCCATCTATTTGCCACTCACTATGAACAGACAAGATTATCTACACGTACAAGGGAAGGGAAGTGAAACCGAGCAGGTTGAGTGGGGGATAAGCGATTAATGATGGAGACTACACAGAAGGCTCCATTCTAAAAATACGCCGATCCGCGCGATGAAGATGCGGCGGTTGATATCGTTTTGTCATGGAAAGTTTAGAATACCTGTCTATAGTGGAGATCTCGCTGATGCGATGTTCTGCTGGTATATCCGTAGTTGCATTGCGGCTCTTGAATTCCAAGGGGCAGGATGATAGGTGGAGAGAAAAGGATGGAAAGACAGCAAGGCGAAGTTATAAGACGATCATTAAATGGTTGTGGAGAAGTTATACAAGCGACAAAGTTATTGGCATCAGGGAACTTGGCAGAACTTGAGGAATACCCTCCAGGGATCATAAACAATGTTGTCCGTAAGATATCCAATGTCTGCCAAATACATAGGTAGTAAGTACCCTCATATTTTTGGTGTATTTATCCAAGCTCCACTGGCCTCGTACCTGGGGGCTTTCTGGGCTTTCTGTGCCTGTCGCCGTTGGATGTACAGTACTTCACTCTCCCTTCAAGCTCGTCCGTCAATCAGATGGCTGGCGTGTGCACTCGCAGACAGGCTACTGTATGGCATGGCACGGTGCTTTCTGCCGGCATTGACTCAGCTCAAATCAATCATATGTCAAAACAAACATCAGTGCCATGAGTGCATGAAAACAATCCAGGCCTTGACCAGTAATCGGCGAGTTCAGAGGCTGGCCTAGTTGTTGAGATGCAGGAGAAAGGGACAGAGCCTTACATCCGGACAGCCAGAGATTTTCACACCAAGTCCGTTCTTGAAGCACATGGTCTTCTTTATCCCCCCTGGAGCACATGCTCTTGTGGCGAGTCAGCTTGGCCGTTATGACGAGCGAAGGGTCTGAAATTATTGCCGTTGGTCGTTCTGAAAGACACTGCCAAGAAGGACCAGACTGCTTCCATCTGCTCCATCTGCTCCATCTATGAGTTAGCTGCCTTTAATAAATGTCCGGCCCAGGTCACGATGGTGACTTCTTCCTGAAAGGAACAACCCGAAAACAAGCCAAGTCCATATCTAGACGAGAACTACACAAGCGCGAACCCCCAAAGCAGCTAAAGCCCGGACAATCAATCGTATCCCAATGTCAACGCCCGTTGTGCTTATTGGCACATCTGACGTGGATCGGGCTGTTTGTTAGTAAGCCTCCATCTCCAGCATCCCCTGAATTGGTTGTTCACGATGATGCTCTGTGCAGATTTTGTGCAGGCAAAAACATTTGATACCCCTGGCTTCTCAAGACCCCGAAATCGTGGATGGCGTAGAGAGATCCATGGAGTTCATCACAGACAAGGGCAGAGAGCATCCGTCACGGCTGGTGTGTTTGAGACGGCAACTAACAGATAGAAGCCATAGAACAAGCGACGGGACGGAAAATCAGGGACCTTTCATCTCCATAACCACTTCAAGATAACATCGTACAGAGCAGCACCAATGTTTGAGCTCTTCCCGGTCCCGTCAGTTGGTCGCTGGGTACTGGCCAAAAGCCGACAGCACAGACATAGAGTTTGTTCCTGATCAATGCTAAATATGTTCTCGACAGCAGGTACGGTACTGTACTGTACAAGAGAGCAGAGATGAGGGCATTCGGCTTGGTCACTCTACCCGACCAGGGATCCGTGATCCATCTGGTCCCTGTCTAGCGCAGGCTGGGTCAATGCCACAGAGAAGGCGGTGGCCAATGATGGGCGTATCGACTTCTTTTGGCATCAACAAGACCCGCTTCGTTCTCCTGGGAGCCGTGGGACTTTGTCTTGGGGAATCCTGGAGACGCGCTGGGATGGCTCCACGAAGCACCTCGTGTTTGGCGAAGAATGCCAGCGAAAAGACTGGACTGGACGGAGAGTTGGCTTACGACGTCCTTGCCCCCTTGTCCCGTGCATGCTCAGAGGAGAGTCCTGAGTACTGCCATCTCCACCAGGCTGATACACGCTCATGACAGCAACACCTATTCGACCAGATCAGATGCTGTGTTGTGTATTCCAGGCTGTCATCGATCGTGCTTGCGGCTGGGTTTTTGAAAGCGTCGGGCTTGCACACGCATTCATATGCCGCTTCTTCCTCAACAAACAGCCCTCATTCGAGGCTATTATCTAAACAAGCGTTAGATTGCAACCGCACTGCTGTCACGTTCAAACTCGAAAGGGTTGCGTGTCCGACATGAGATGTTGCCTACCTCCATTGGCGGGCCCCACCCGTCCTGTCCACTACGGCGATGGATGGATGGATGGATGCAATTAGTACCTGCCTGCCCGTTCGATTTAGGTGCATGCACCAGTAAATTATAGGGGGAGCCACTCCCGAGCCGCTGCTACGGAAGCTCTGCACCACCTGAAGTCTAGCGGCCAGCTTCTGTGAGCTCGACTGACACCCGGTACTGTCCATTCTGGGCCTCGCCCTGAGTCTGCTCGCCCCGGCTCTGGGACCATCCTTTCCATGTTGAGTCCTCTAGACAAGTGGGTACGAGGCAGGTAGGTACCCTTTGTGCAAGCCCCCGGTACCGGTACGTATTCGCTCTCAAGTGCTATTGGAAGTTATTTCCTCCTGGAGGTCAGGTCCTGCCGGGGCTGCAGGAGCCAGGAGCAAGAGTGTAGGTAGGTAGGTAGTAGCGCAGCCGTTTCCTCCCTCAACCTAACCTAACTAACTTCACCTCACCTCACCACCACGCCTTGGCGAATTTCTGTCTTCTTTTCCTATCACCATCTCATCTCCATCTTGTCCCGTTGTTTCTCTTTGTTCTGGTCTCCTTTTCCTTTCCTTTCTTCTGCTGTCCTATCTATCATCGCCATCACCGTCATACATCGCCTTTTAGGCTTCCTCAGCACCGCACCCCGATTGCACGGCTCGACTTCTCCGGCTGCACCCAAATTACCGTGCCCCTTTCTCTCACCACGGACGTCGCTTTCCCCGAAACCCCAAAAACCCTTCCACTCGGTCGCTTTCGATCCATCTACTCGCCTCCTGTGATCGTTTGGCTGCAGTCCTCGTCACTTTAGTATTTTCCTACTGCGCATTTGCATTTGCTTCACCATCATCTGCCTTTGCTCTTTCCAGGCTCCCGTGACGAACCTCCAACGACGGGAAATCTTGTCTTGCTTGTCTTGCCGATTATAACCCTCATACTGCGAGCGAATCCCCGTAATACCTCTATTCCTCGTCTCATTCGTCCATCTCAGCGTTCAATTGCCCCGAAACGTCGACGATTCTCTCATGTTCGGCTACAACTAGGCCGAGATTCAAGCTGTCTGATACGACTCTTGATCTTGACCCCAAATCTGCCATTAACTTTCCTCGTTTCGTAGCAGGGTCAAAGGACTGCTCACGGTAATAGTGAGCTACTTTCTTAGCACGATCGCTCCTTTTGTTTCGGGTCGCTGGCGTCCTAAACCATCGCCTCTTTAACGCTTCTCGTTTGTCATATAAAGATATAACCAGCAAAAAAAGTAGGTTGGCTATGCAGACTTGTCTCCCACCACTTCAGGGGAAACTGTCTTACTATCCACTATGTTGAATTGTTCCTTACATGCTTTTATGATTACATCTATGCCAGCGTTATTTCAGCGGAAACTATACTAACATTGGTCGCCTAGTTTTTGTATTGGCTTGCACATTAACTGCATTGCAAATTCGCATCGTTATCGTTTCTACCCCTCTCGAAGTACGACCGAAGACAATAGACAAGCACATCTCTCCTCAGGACGCTTGTTGTTGACGGCTGCTTTACCTCACACGATACGCCGACGCGAATTATGGCTGCACTGGTCCAAACATACCCTCAGCAAACTTCGACGGTTACAATGCTTCAGACCGGATCGTCTTCCGCGACCGCCATGATACCAAACAACCAAGGCCAAAATGGCCACCAGTATGTGGGAGCGTCACCTCAGGCCCCGAGATACGCCGCCGGCGCTCCTGCCGGATACCGGGGTAGTTCGACTCCTGTCCAGCAGTACGCCTTCACTAGCACACCGACACTGAACCACACACAATCTTGGCAACAACAGCAAGGCCAACCAGTACGAAATTATAACCATAACGTCAACTACGGTGGACGACAGTTCAGTTCTTCGGCAACGAATCTGCAATATAACGCCATGGGTGTTGGCCAAACTGGTGCTCGTGACGATTCGGCTATCCCTCAGCGAAGAAACATTGTGCCTGCTCCTCGACCTCATTCTGCTTTCCTCGCCGGTCCTACACAACCATCTTCGCCAACTTCACAAAGCAAGACAGCCCCTGACAGGTATAGGAGGTCGCTTACTCCTCAACAAAACCAGCATGGCCGCTCTCAGAGCACAGCTCTACCGTCAAGTAATGCAATGCCTACTGCAAACCAGCTATACAACGGCCCTAATCCTCAGCGATCGGCGATTCCTAACCGGCCTAACAGCTTCTATAATGCTGTGCCTGGGACATCCATGGACGACATGCAGCTGCTCCATTCACCTATGGACGACCCAAATCGATCACGCCGGCGCAGCATTCGCGCTGATTCAGATGTTTCGAAGTCGAAGCCTAGTACACAGGACAAGGCCAAGTTCGATGGAGGATCGCAGTCCCTTCGAGTAGTGACTAATACTGCTGCTCACTCGCGGAACGGTAGTTCCGAGAGCGTCAGTTCTAGCCGCAGCAGTCACTCTCGCCCAACTTCGGTGAGTTCTATTTCTTAGATGGACTATCCAATCACATATCGGTCGTAAGGATTGTATGCTAACAGGGATCATGGTGCAGTCCGCCAACCGCAGTGTGTCTGCCCCCACTGGAAACCCCTCTTCCCAGGCAAGTAGCGAGGCTGCATCCAAGCAAGATCACGCCAAGAATGTCAACATCCCACCCCGAGCGTCATCATCCGATGCCATCAAACGAACAACAAACCCCTCTCCTCTCTCTAGGCCAGCTACTATGGCCACCGAGACTGCCGACGACGCATCCACCAACGCGGCAAGCGCGGGTAATATGGAATCGCCTGCGGCTAAACAGCTCGCTGCCCTGCAGAAAGGGCGCAAGTCCAAGAGCAAGACATCCAGACTGCGCCGTGCCTTCTCATTTGGTAGTGCCGCTGAGTTCCGCAAGGCTGATGCCGAGGGTGATGATAAGTCAGAACCATCCAAGTTGCATAAGGATCCCACAGTCGATGAAGCCTACGATGCCGAACAAGCACGTATTGCAGAGGCGCAGGAAGCAGCAGGCCTTGGGCACAGCATATATGGTGGAAGGTTCTTCGGTGGTTCGACCGATAACCTCTCGATCTCGTCTACAGCATCTTCAGCATCTGTAATGATTCGCAAGATGGGTCGGGGTATGAAGAAGGGTGGTCGATCGTTTGTTGGAATATTCCGACCCAAGTCTGTGATTGGAGTTGCTCCTGCTGACGGACCCATTCCCGAGGCTAGCCAGGCGGCTGTGTCGAGGGTTACTGTCGAAGCCGAGACTCAGCGGGTTAATGTGTCGGCGGAGCCTAAGTCGAACGACAGTTTCCCCCACTTGGAGCGTAACTCAATCGATACCAACTTGGGCGCCGAGATTGCTGAGCGCCTCGGAAGCTCCAGTGCCGACAATGATGGCTCGCGCAAGAGCATTGTTGGAGGCGATAGGGAACGTGCAGAGGTGCTCGCTGCCGTCCGTAAGGGCATTCTTAAGCGTATGTGCAGTCCCTTGACCACAATTTTCATTATCTAACATACGTTATTAGGTCCAGGCTCGGCCAGTCCTTCTATCCGTCCTGCTGATGCTTCACCTGGACTGGATCTTCCTAATGTGCCTGCTGTCAGCGACTCGCCTAATTCCAGTGCTCCCAGCACCCCTGACGATTCTCACCGACGGGCTGGCTCCATCGCCATCGGTACTGAAGACTATTTCATGTCGGCTCTGAGGCTACGACAAGACAGTAAGAGTGCGCCCAACACGCCGCACGGATCTTCCAAGCGCAACGCAACGTTCTCCCCACGCATCGTCTTCCACGACACCTGGCCTAGCCAGGAGTACGACCGCCGTGGCGAGATTGCGACTTGCAACCGGTTAACTCCCATGCTTGCGCAGCAGATCAAGGAGGAGCTGAATACCTTCAAGATGGTGAGTTTTGATGCTGAGATTTTGCACTTCAGAAGCTAACGTAGAATTCAGGAGATGGAGGTTCACGAAAACTCAAAGATTTACACGCACTTTTTCTGATGATGGCAATGCCTAGTATGAGGAGCGAAGCTTGTCACATGCAGTGTTTTGTTTCCTTTGACCGAAGCCGAGCCGGGCCGTGAGACCCGGAATCTTGTATTGCAACCAACCATATGGACAGCTTGGGCGTTTGGGCAGCATGGTAAGGGGCGTTCATTACTCTAACCAGTCTCTACATGTCATGTGGAATTTAGACCAAAGAGTCATACATTTCTTTAATTTTGTCTTTTATCATTTCTCTCGTTTGTTTGGGATTGGGATGGAGCGTGATGGGAAAAACCAAATATCTGGGACCTTGCAGTAGCGGGCTTTGGAACAAAAGACGATGACGTGGCTAGGTGCAGCTGTGGCTGCTTCTGTAAGCCAGTCAATGACCGTTGAGTCTGAGAACAACGGCGCCACTTGCTACGGAGTGCGGCATACAGTGCCCGGCTCAGTCTCGTTGATATGAAAGAAAACCAATGGAGCGGAGGACATAATGAGATGGGTTAACGTTTGCTGAGCTCTGAATCATTGAGTCGGAAACTCTACAAACAAATGAACGAGGCAACGACTTTGCCCTACACTTTACAAGCTACTTTGTTTTTGGAGCTAGTTTATAACTGAAACTCGGTACATAATCACGAAATGCTCAGGAAGAGAGAAGAAAAAGAAAAAACAATACATCTCGATTGTCTTGACTGTGAGATTAGCCGTCTTCAGGCTAAGTGTTGATATTTATGGCTTTGACAGCTCAGAGGTGGTTGCCATAGATCTTCGGAGCAAATTGAAGTGGCGCGTGAACGAGGCTTACGGATCCCAGGTGGACGGTAAGGTTTGAGAGGTACCGTTACATCCATACCGAGCGTTGTACATATCTAGGTACGGTACATCACTCAAAGCAAGGCTGAAGCTTGAGGCTGAAATTCTCAACCCCACATGTTCCCCGCGTTACAGCCACATCGGAGCTTATCGATCGTAGCCTTGTCCGGCCCCTCACTCGGAATGTGGGTGGAGGCTTGTGACGAAACTTTTTTTCTTTTTTTTCCTCTTTTATCCTTGCGGTTTTTTGCTAACGACGACGACTGCGACGACAACCATTTGCGCTGCACTTTCAAAGCACCGTGGAGAGATTCGCACGACGAGTTTGGCTCCGGAAGACTCCGGGGCCTTTGTTAGTTTCTATTTCGGTTTCGAACCATCGATTTATTTGTATCGCTCGGCGCATGTCTACAATGGCGACCAAGGAAGACTCCCCCACAGCGGAGCGCCCGGCCAAGTTGCACGGCAGGGCGTTCTATGAGAGTATTGGAAGTCCCAAGTTTATTGTTGCGCCCATGGTTGACCAGTCCGAGTTTGTAAGTTGACCCAAGAAACCTTCAGATACTATAGTCGTTGGGTATTAACAGTTCGTTCCAGGCCTGGCGCATGCTCACTCGATCCTTCATTTCGCCCACGGAACAATCCAGCCTTCTTGCGTACACGCCCATGTTACACGCTAGACTATTCTCACAAGACGAGAAATACCGCAAGGCGCACTTCCAGGCTGTCCGCGGCAACGGCGAAACTCCCTGGCTCGATGGAAACCCCTCTACAGACCGGCCTCTGTTTGTCCAGTTTTGCGCAAACGATCCCGATGCGCTCCTCTCAGCCGCTAAGCAAGTCGCTCCCTACTGCGACGCCGTCGACCTGAACCTCGGATGCCCCCAAGGTATTGCGCGCAAGGGCCATTACGGCGCTTTTCTTCAGGAGGACCAGGATCTCATCTTTCGCCTGATCAACATTCTGCACAAGAACCTGCCCACACCTGTGACAGCCAAGATCCGAATTTTGGATACCAAGGAGGAGACTCTGGCGTATGCGCAGAATGTGCTCAAGGCGGGCGCATCTATTCTTACGATCCACGGAAGAAGAAGGGAGCAAAAGGGTCATTTAACTGGCCTGGCTGAGTGGAAGATGATTCGTTTCCTCAGGGACAGCTTACCCAAGGAGACGGTCATCTTTGCGAATGGAAATATTCTCCAGGAGGGAGACATAGAGAAGTGTCTCGAGGCTACAGGCGCTGATGGCGTGATGAGCGCCGAGGGTAATCTCAGCGACCCAGCCATCTTCTCAAAGCCACCACCCGTAGGAGAAGAGGGACGGGAGTATTGGAGAGGCAAGGATGGCAGGGGCGGATACAGAGTCGACGCTGTTATGAGACGGTACATGAACATCCTCCACGAACACGCCCTTGGAGGCAAAGCCCCTGAGCGGCGGCCACTCTTCATGCCTGGCGACGACACAGCCTGGATGACCGAGAGCGAGCGTGCTGAAGAAGAACCAGCGTCTAAGAAGCGAAGAAAGGATCTGGGTAAGAAGGGAGAACAGGGACCAAACATGTCAGCCATGCAGCCCCATCTGTTCCACCTCCTACGGCACTTTGTCTCCAAGCACACCGACGTGCGAGACATGCTAGCTAAGAGCCGCGCGGGCGACATGGAAGCCTACGAGCGTGTCTTGGCAGCCGTAGAGCGCAAGGTTGCTGAGGGTCTCCTCGAGTACGAGCGCACCAATGGAGAGAGCGTTGCTGAGACGCCGCTGGCCGAGGGAGAAGAAGACCCCCCTGAGGATGAGAGCTCTGTAGGCACGCAGAGACGGTGTAGGAGGCCGTTTTGGGTGGTACAGCCAATTATCAGGCCGCTGCCCAACGAGGCTCTCAAGAAGGGAGCTATAACATTGAGTAAGAAGGACAAAGCCACCACGCAGGAGAAGAAGCAGGAGAAGGAGCAGGAGGAAAAGGAGAAGAAGGAGGATATCAAGGCAAGGGATGAAGCTGTGGCAGGATAGATTATGGGTGTGAATGACTCGCAAAAGAGGCACATTATAGATACATAGATGGCGTATAGGAACAAGCGAAATGGCTAAAATACCAAAATAACTAACAAGTTTTTCTCTGACCACTATATCAGCAGCTTTCTACTTCGTACATGGGATTTAACATCATTTGCTTGTCCCGTGTTTTGGACCTGGATTACCACCACGCTTCAAGTTCGCTTCCTCCAAGTCTTTGCCCTTCATATTTGCTTTCAAGCTCACGAAGTAACATTTTCAACAGCCTGCCAGCATACGCCTGTCCCCTCGGGAATATCTTTCTGTTGACAAAACTGTAATCCTTTAGGTCCTCCAGAGTTTCAAATCGCCGAACTGGAATGCCTGTTCGAGGATTCTCGACCATATCAACAAGTTTGACACGGGTTACTCGCATTATCTGATACATGGTAAGCATTTTGGCAGATGCTGATGAATCTTCAAGGTACACTTACCTGGTGTGTTTCAAGAAGAGTAGTCGGTTCCTCCAACCCAATTAGCTTGAACAGTTTCTGCCAAAGCGACAGATCGCGCTCATCATCGCCGTAGAGATAATTGAATTCCTGAACCAGAGCGAATCTAAACAGGTGCCAGGGCTCACTCGCTTCATCATCATCCCAGCCCATGTGGGAACACATGCGGTCAAACTCGTCGAAAAAGGGCATGTTGCGCTGGTGATCGAACTCTGAATACTTTGCGAAGAACATGTCCATGGGATGGTCTGGGAATTGTGCACCTGTTTCCTTCGGTACAGAAAGGTGAACGTAGCGGCAGTATGAACGGCGTGCGCAATGGCCAGTATCGCGAAAGTTGCGGCATAATCCCTTGAAATCCCGTCGCTGTCTGGGGGCTGCCTCCTTGCAAGTCTTGCTCTCACATAAAGTAATGACACTCTCTGCAGTTTCGCTCTGTGTATCGCTGTTGACGGCAGTAGAGGCTGGTATGAGATTAGTGTCTGTTTTACAAAAGAACCAGGGTGAAGATGTGGTAGAATATGGGGAGAGTTAGGGACTGACCTGTTTCAAGGTTGCTCGCTTCTTCCTCAGCAAAGACAGTGGCATCCTCTGGAACATCGTGCAATAGAGCGAATGCGCTGTGGTCAACGGTGGTTGTACAGAGAAGAGTGTCGGTGACTGGTTCAACTGTTTTCTTACAAGGGACAAACCCCTGATAGCAGTTCGCATCGGGTAGCTTTACCCGAAAAGCTCCCTCGATTTCATTGCTGAGCTGTCCATTTTGTTGTTGGCCTTGTCTGTCCGGCCTCTCCGTGTCTCTTAGTGTTAGACCAGAGAGTTGCTCCGCTAGAACATCCACCTAGGACGATGACATGCTGGAGATCTGAATGATACAGGAAGAAAAGATGTAGGGAAGAAAGATTTGGAGACGGGGGGATATTGAGAAAGAGAAAGAGGAAGGAGGGGAAGATTGTTGGTGCCTGAGGGTGCATTAAGAAATTCTTTCCTGAGGCTCCATGTATGATCTTAACACTGGCCGTTGACAATGGCAGGTGGAGATTAGGACCTAAGGCCATAAATCTGAAGGAGAGTTAGAACTGAAATTTGGTAGTTTATAGGTGTATTTAATTTTAGTCTTGATTTGATGAGTTTTGCTATTTCTGCAGTAAAGTTCATGTGGTATGAATAGGGGTAGTTGAACATCTTATGGTATAGCCATGAAAGTAAGCCTTATACCACAGCTGAATCAAGTTAAATACACCAAAAAAAAACCCAAGAAGACCGACAAACGTAAGATCACGACCGATGCGCTTGACCCTGTTGCTGAGTATTTCAAAGCTTCCTTGCTCTCCAGCTCCAGCATTCTGGGGGCAACGACTTGAATATAGCTGTGAATAAAGGAGGCAAAAGATCCTGAGGGAGCAATTTAAGCGATAGCTAAAGTAGTAGATGGGACAAGAATTGTATACGAACCTACAACGACGTCAGGTCTAAAGCCAAGGCAGCCAGTCAAGACAATAGTAAACTCGGTAGGTTTTCCAGCCATGGTGCTACCTAATGCCAATATGGCATATGTTGTTACCATGAAATAAGACAGTGTCATCTCTATGATGGAGTGAGTACACTGGAAAGGTAGTGTTGTGTGGAGAAAAGAGAGATGATGTTGGAAAGAAGAGAAAAAACACGGTTTGTTCTACCAGCGAGATAACTCCTTAAATGTTTTTTGCTTGCATGCGTAAGGTAAGAGTAAACTCAGCAGACGCTCATGCCACTTGAACGAAATATCTGATTATGTAAAATATGAGCGTGATCAGATGCAGAGTTTTGTTGTCACCAAATTTCCAATCCTAAAGCATCAATCGCTTTATGCCCCGGGGTAGCTAGTAGAAGACTCCAGCAGTTTTGCTCATTTTGCCTTGTTTTTGTCCTGTTTCCTACGACGACCACCTTTGGCCTTGTCGACATTGTCAGAAGAGAGGAAGGACTCGATACCAGTGACTGCAACCGCTGCGCCAGATCCCTGAATAGCACCATAAACAACGGGGACTCCATATCCTCCTGCTCCAGCACTTTGGAGAGTCGCAAACGCGCCTGAAGCAACAACGTTGCCGATTCCGCTCTGCAAGCTTGCTGCAATGGACCCTAAGAGATTCAGTATTTGAACCGGACCAGGAATAGACAACAAAGACGACTGACCTCCAACTATCCCGTTCGCACCAAAGCCTGCCGCTGCGAGAGCTGGCCCAGCGACGACAACTGGTGCAGCAACCATGACAACTCCTACTCCTACGGCTGCAGCAGCCCCTGGATTATCTTTAGTGTACTCGATGGTACTGTTGAGAGCCTGTGTATGAGGTTCTCTTATCAGTATCTGACAACTTATGCACGTTTAGTTGGGCTCGCTCACATCAGAGACAGTCTCCTTTACACGTGCAAGCATGATGGCAGAGGTCGACTTTCCCGGCCTAGATGGCTAGTAGTAGTTTAATAGGTGTAGCTGTTGGTTGATTCCTCAGAAGGTATGGCGAAGATGAAAGTGGTAGAGTTGAAGATGTCTGAGTTGGAGGTCGCCGATGATATAGCTAACAATGACTACTGTTAATGTCAGTAGGTAACCGGCGAAAGCGCCCAACGTGAGTGCCAGGCTACCATCAATTGAGATGAGGGAAGACGTCTTTGTGAAACTGAGCAAACATAGCCTAAAAAAGCGTGAAAATGTTGTGTTGAGATGTTTGGGCTGCCGGGGCTTTATAGCAGGGTAACACAGTTTTTGGATGTAATTGACGTGCAAAGTAGACAAAGAGAACATAAACAAACCGCAGTACTTATAGTATCGCTATGGGCAAGAAATGAAAGACCACCAATCCAATAACAAGCTTCTACTTATCTACCTCGTAAAAGGCTGTAAAGTTGGCATGCATCGTACTCTGAGCCACTATAAGTACCACCTCTGGCTATTGAGGAAACTACCTTGTCCTGCCGGTATTCTTGGCGACTCAGTTATTCATATTGGCGTGAAGTATTGCCAAGTTAAACAGCCAAACGTCTCTCACTGGGGCGACTCGGGCTTGTTCCCAGCCTGATCGGTCTCGTTCTCCTTGGAAACTTTCCCTCCATCATCTTCGTCACTGCCTTCGTTGCCATCTTGGCCATCACTTTCAGGACCATCCTCATGAGGAGCATCTCCTCCATCACCCTGACCATGGAGCAAAGCTCCAATACCGCCAGCACCAACTACCGCCCCGACAGCTTGGATGACTCCATGGACAGCCACAACACCGTACCCTCCCGCAGCTGCACTCTGGAGAGTAGCAAAGAGACTAGGAGCAACTACGCTGCCGATTCCGCTTTGGATCCCAGCAGCGGCCGAGCCTGAGAAGGGAGTTAGCACATGTATGCGATGTATATGCAGGATCAAACACTACCAGCGACAACACCACCGGCCCCAAAGCCCAGAGCAGCGAGAGCTGGTCCGGCAACTATAGCAGGCACAGCAAAAATCAGAAGCCCTGCACCAATAGCTGCTCCAGCACCTGGGTTACGAGAAGGATCCATTTTCTGAGTACCTATGGTGAGATTATGGTTAGCAAGCGCCTCTTGTTGGGTGATCCGAGACTTACTTGCGGATAAAAAGGCTTGGACTCTTGGATCAAAATGGTTCAGAACTTCTTTTAATCGATCTTCGAGATAAAGGGAGAGAGTGGAAGACGAAGGCGGCGGAGTTGAAAATTACTGCGGGAGGCCGACCTTGATATCATCAACTGCAGCCGAAATCTGACACCGACACTGGCAACGGCACTCTCTTACCTAACCGCCTAAATTAGACAGGAATCAACTTCATATATTGAAATGAATGATAAATAACACGTAAAAGTTCACAGCCATAAATTCGTAGTCATGCTAGCTTACACAGCCGTTTGACGAGAGTACACCGTCACTATAACCCAGAAGTGGTTCATGAGTTAACGACCAAACTCTAGAGTCAATGAGACACAAAAGTAGAAAACAAGGGTTTCTGTCATGTCATGATTTAATCACAAGACACCAGTATATATTGCCTTAGTTACAGACTATAGAGTTTCTGACAGTTTCAGGCCATTCAAGAACCCGATAAACAGACGTTCCCGCATTCAGCAGCTTAAAAGCTTTGTCAACAACCCCGACGCCGTAACCGTGCATTTGAGCGCTCTGGATAATGGAAAAGAGACTTCTGGCTGGTACATTTCCGATCATGGCCTGGATCAAAGCCGCAAGAGTGTCTGAGCGGCTGGTAGATCAACATATGTTACAGAATCAACAAATTGTTTAGCAGCAAGAATATTTACGAACCTGCTTGTGGACCAAGAGGCCCAAAACCCACTTCTGCAAACAATGGTCCGAGATATTCCATGATGGATTGAGTGCGGTTGATAGACGAAAAGAGAAGAGAGAAGCTTTGGTTATTTGGTGGTAAGAACTCAGAAGATGAATAAAAGTTGTTTGATATGCCAGGTGCTGTATAGTAAATTGCATCTTTGATCTAGATTTATATACCCCTATAGCCTTTATATGTATGAGTCGGTGGCGGCTCAAGACACCAGCATTGTGATGAAAGTGGGCAGACTAAAGTAGTTACCTTCTCCCCTCTAAACTCAAGTTTGTGACCCTGAGGTAGCCTCTCGTCATGGATGTTGTTGATTGTGAGATTGACATAGCCATCGAGATCCATCGATGCCATCTCCAATGATTACAGATCTTCGTTCGAGTTTATCCAAGACTGACGAACAACTGTAGTCAGAGACGCGCCTAATTCCTTCGAGGTAGACCTAAGCTTGGTAGAAGATGTGAGATACTATTACCCGGTAGGATGTAAGGATGTCTTTCGTGATAGAGCTGGTGGTCCATATATCGGGAAGGATATTGCAGATATGCACATCAGTGTAGAAACTCGATAGATAGTACAACAACAGTGTTTCAATTTCCCAACGATAACAGTTAGTTACCGTCATATTGATTGATTTAGATTCAGTCTAAGAACCAGTGTGCTCCCTGTCATTGAATTTCATCTTGACAGCAACCTCAGTCCCCTACCATGCAGCCCGCTCAACCAACCAACCGCAAAGAACCATAGTCTCTCTCCCCTCAATAAAGCAATCCAAGAGCTTCCATAATCTGTACATCAGGATCATCTCGAGGCCTCTCCAAAGCTCGAAAGACGACATCGCCTTGAGGGTCCAGGCACGACACACATTCCCCCTTTACACTGCAGCAGATGCCATATCGGTGATAGAATTCATCGAGTTTGGTGAACTTAGCACGACTCCGGTGGATTCCTCTCACGTATGATTCGGTAGCTCGGTTCTGGTAGTATTTCTCAGAGAGAATGTCTACTGCTGGCTCTCGAGGTCTGCCTTTGACTGTAGGCAGGAGACGGGCGAGAAATGAAGCGCCTAATTCTCATCAGCATCCTATCTTGATACCCAGAAGAGTTCAGACTTACCACCGAGAAAAGAAGATACTACGATAGCAAAGGCAGAAGCAATAGCTTGCATGGGAGTTGTCAAGGGTGAGTTCGCAAAGAAGACAAAGCCCATCACGAGCAAGGTGAAGATAGTCGTAAGCTCCATGGTGGCAGCGAGTAAGGAATTCTGCGTTCCGGAGATGATCAAGACATCATGAAGAAAGAAATCCCAGCAGAAAAAACACGCAGCAAAGAGTAGCTTCAGAGAAATACAAACAAAGAAACACAATGTCTGCGCTTGGTGCTGTTTGCCCGTGCTTTTCTCTTTGTCAAACTGCCACTGGTAAACAACCTGATACATGAGTTAAACGAAGCTCTAATCTAACTTTGATAAACTATTACTGTTGATCAACTCTCAATTAATTCATCTTGGTGTCTATCTGAACAAAATCTGACTGCTTTACAAGAACCTCTGGTGCTACGTCTGGGATCAAGAACAAAGACATGCCTCGTCTCATACCTTCGATATCACCGCTAAAGACATACCATGGCATTAATGACGGTTAAGCATTATGACGTCTAGAAAGTAAAGGACTGTATCTTGTCTCAGATAATGACTCCATTGAAAACGAAATTTGGTTCACTGATATCCATCTACACAGTTGAGCGTGACCAGCATGCTACTGACTTACACCCAACCGAACTTAGCCCTTCTTGAACTGATTCATCGCATCAGCATTCGAGTAGGCCATGTCCAAAGACGCAGAGCACCCCTTTGCAAAATCCTTAGTCTCCCCAGTCGTACCATTAAAGACGCCAGTTCCTGTCACCAAGTCAGCCTTCTCCCCAGTCAAGCTCACTGCTTAACACACCTGCTGCAACGGCAATCCCTCCAAATACCGCAGCGGGCAAACTAGCCTTTGGGGCTTTTGGTCCAATGTTGATGAGGCATGCACTCAACGCAAGGGAGATGCTGCTGCTGGACTTGTTGGGCGGCTCGTTGTTGGACCCTGAAGAGGAATTCATACTGGGAGATTTTACGGCTTTACGACCAGAGTAGAAAGAGGAAATGCTCAAGAGCTTGAAGATCCAAAGTAATAATGCTCGTCATGTGGGATAGACTAATTTATATTCGCAGGACAGTCCTGTTCTCTAACCTCCATGCAGACTTTCTCCTTGTCACAAAGCATGAAACCACACCAGAGTTGCCATCATCCGTCCAACAAAGCAATATTGCAAGCCTCACGGAACAAGAAAGGCCCATCAACAAGCGAACGACGAACTGGGCCTCAGAAGCTTTCAATTTTGGTTCCCGCTGATGATACAACTCCAAACCGACCCAGTCTAAATACATAAAGTGCCCCTTTCTCCATTAAGATCCATCCCTTGGCGTCTCAACCTCACTATGTCCTTTCTCTTATTCCCTTTCAACTTCCCCTCCGTCCCCGCTTCACCGGCGGCGGTGACCTAGAAACACTATCGCTGTACCGTCTCCTCTTTGGTGGCACAGGACTCAAAGACTTCTTTGCCTCAGGCCGCGGCGGACTGGGCGACCGCGAGTATGAGTCCTGACGTCCTCCGTTGCGCGCTGGTGGAGGTGACACGCTTTCAGGCCTGGTCCTCCTTGGCGGCGGAGATCGCGAATCGTATGAGGGAGAACGGCTGGGCTGCCTAGCCTTATCTCGCGGCCCGTCACTGACGGATGAGCTGTTGCGCCGATGAGAGTCTGGGCCGGCGTTTCCGCGCGGTCGACCTCGGCGCGGCGGACTGCCAGAGTACGATCTCTCCCGTTTTCTCGCAGGAGAAGGGGATCGACTCTGTGAATCGTACGAACGACTTCGTCTATCACGAGGTGAAGGTAGCGGTGGCCGTCCTTCTGAGGCGTATGAATCCTTTCGTCCACGTGCTTGTCGTGGTGGTGGAGAACGAGACCGGCTTCGGGATGAATAAGAGGCGCTGCGAGCTCGGCCTTTTCCATTACGAGGAGCTGGAGATCGCGAGCGACTCTCACTGGTATAGCGACGACCTCGTCGAGGAGGGCTGGCAGAATAAGACTGGCTACGTCCCCTTCCTCGCGCGGATGGAGACCTTGAATATGACCTCGACGAAGTGTACGAACGTCCTCTACCCCTTCGCTCTGGGGTCAGCGACCGCCCTCCGCCAGCAACCTTGCGTGGTGTCCGCGACCGAGATCGAGATCGTGAGTAGGAGGATCCTGTGTAGGACGAGTAACTAGAAACGGATTCCGAGTCCGAATCAGCTGCGGCAGCGGGGGCGGGCAAGGCAGGCTTGGGCATGTTCTGAAGATGAGTTCGCATCTCTTCTGTGAGAGCGCCCATTCCAATACTTGTAAAGTAGTTGATAGAGAATCTGATGTTGCGGGGGTTGTCCTTGGGGAAAAGACCTTCCAGGTTGGGTCGCAAAGTTTCGTCTATCATACGTGCCCTCAGCTTGGGCATGCCTATTTCCTCGGCAATAAACTGGAACAAAATCTTGATAAAGATACGACTGCTAGAGGTAGTTTCATCCTCGTTCAAGTGAATGACAGATAGACAGTGCCAGCCCAGAGCGTCCGAGGCAAACATGTGACCAAATAGCATAGCAATGTTGCGCAGCTTATTGTTCTCGTATCGATGGATGGTGTCGTAGTACTTGGCAAAAGCCTGCTCAAACAGGTCGCACCACAGTCGGTTGATCTTGGCGAAGCGCTCGCCAATCATTCCAAAGAATTTTGTGTAAGTCTTTTCTTGTGAGCAACACTCCACAATCATGGAGGGGAGTTCGGGCTCCTGGCCTGCAGGGAGGTTGATCTTCATGAGCTTGTGGACAGCTTCCTCGGGATCGGCACTCGACATGATGGTGAGGTAGATGGTCCTGCGCAGGTTGACCAGGTCGGCGTTGGACTGGTCCTTGATCTCCATGGCTTTGGTCTTCTCATCCTCTTCGTCTTCAGATGAACTCTCGTACTCGTCTTCGTCGTCACCCTCATCGTCACTGCCTTCTCCCAGAATCTCAGCTTTGAGCTTCTTGTACGCCTCTTCGTGCTCCTCCCATTCAGAGTCGAACTTAAAAATGTTGAGCCCATCTTGCACATCGATTTCGCCGTCCAACTCGACCCGATGGGTAATCTGGTCCTCCTCTTCAACCAAATCCAGCTCCTCCTTGATGGCTGGGTTATCTTTAAACTTGTCCTTGCGCACCTGGAACAACACCTCAATCATATACTGTGTTCGCTTATCGATATCGGCCTCGTGCAGGATATTTCGAAATTGGTCAAATACAGCCATGGCAATGGACGGCTGCATTTCCTCCAGATACTGTCCCACCTCGCGACAGAAACCAACCGCAATTTCAACGCTGTCGTCGGTTGGCTTGTGAAGTAGGAGCAGCAGAATCTGGCCTGCGAGCATCTCGTGCTGGACCTGCTGGTTGATAAGATGGGCGAGGAAGGTGGTTGAAGAAAGGCAGACGGCCTTGTCGTTGCGCTTGAAACCCTTTCGGAATTGCATGACCAGGCGACGAATAAGAAGCTCGCCGACTTGAGGTAGCTTGGTGTTGACAATCGCAGCCATAGCGGCGTAGATAGGCGTAAACGGCAAACTAGCAGCCTGGGCCTTCATGATCGATCGACAAAACAGACCTCGACCGCGAACCAAGTTCTCGCCGAATAGCTCCGGAACGATGAACTTGATATTGGCTGTGTTGACCTTGTTGATCAGACCATTGATACTCTTCTTGAGCGCCTCCCAAGCCATGCGCTGGTACTCCTTGCTCGTCTTGTCCGTGATCTGGGCCTGGAGCGCGCGCAGTCTCGCGGGTGGGATATATGTTCCGCCGGATCGCATCGTAAGTAGCTTCTCGTACTCGGCCTTTGCAGCAGCCTGCTTCTCCTCCTCTGTCCGCACAGGAGCCGCATCTCGTTGCCGCCTGGGAGAAGGTGATCGCTGTGCCCTCGCAGGACGATACGAATCGCCATCGCGCTTGTCGCCGCGGTCGCGGTCGCGATGGGGGATGTCGACCTCAGCGGAAGCCATCGTCGAGAAATTCGCAGTCGCAGTCGATGATTTTTATCGTTGTTTTCTCTGCCTCTCTGTATTCCTGATGGCGTGGGCGCAGGTAGAGGTGAAACTCTTCAACGGGTGAAGAAAGATGTCGTCGCTAACTTGAGCCTGAGGCTGGCTGGTGAGATAGAGGCTGGGGCGCGACTCAGGACTTGAACCTGGAAAAAAAAGGTTGGCTCGCGCACTGACCAGTAGAGCTACACCAAGCCACAGTTATGCTCTCATGTCTGTGGCTGTGCTGTGGCATCTGCTCCACCCAACCATTATCGAGACCACCTAGCTGCCTCCTCTATCGTCACCTCCTGAAATCGCGTCGCTCCAAAATTTGGCCAGGCTGGACTTTAGCAGGTACCTACACTACACTTGACCACCATCACCAAATACGCCCAATTCTCAACGACACTCCTTTATTTCGACTTCTCCAACCCCTCTTCTTTCCTGCTCAACTAAAACCACATTCGCTTGCCTTGCGCATCTTTAACAATGGTTCGTATCTCCCTTCTTGAGCCCCGATTTACACGCTGTCTTCTCCCCTTTACGCGCTTCAGACCGGGGGACCCTCGCTCTTCTTCCGCCTAGCTAACATAATTCTGTTTCTGCAGTTGGACAAAATCGTCGGTCTCGCCATGCTCGTGGCCGCCTCCGTCGTCTTCACCTACTACACCATCTGGACTCTTCTTATGGTGAGTTTGTGCCCCTCATTGCTCCTCCAATTTGGATAGAGCTCCATGTACCCCATACCTATGAACCCTGTGAGCTAACAGTTGCCTCAGCCATTTGTCGACGACGATCACCCTCTCCAGAACTTCTTCCCTCCTCGCGTTTGGGCCATTCGCATTCCCGTCATTATCATCCTCCTCGGCTCCGCTGTCGTTGGCTCATTCCTCGGCATGGTCATGATCCGGAGCAACCAGAAGAAGGCTGCAAAGGCCAAGGCTGCGGCCAAGAAGTCCAACTAGACGACCAACGAGTCGATTGATATACTTTGTAATTATCCACCGTGGTGTTCTGGGACGTCGCTCAGCCTGTGTGAATCTAATTGATCGCTCCGCGGGACCATTGGGCTTGGAACCATGTCTCCCGCGTGTTAATGTCTTGATACGGAAGAATAAAGGAGCACTACAGAGGAATGGGTATCTAATCTGTGTTTCTATTTATTTAATACGGCATCATGGCATGCCAAATGATTGCCCTGCTAAAGAGTGTTTCTTCCGTATGAGCAATACGCCCACGGACCAGAATCAGACAACTCCAACTTCCCCGGACCCATGATGAGAGAGGCTGAATTTAGCCATCCATGCTAGACATGAATGGACATAACTTCACTCCGTATTACCAAACAGCTCGAACAATGGAAAACCATGCTCTAGCGTTGTATGCATATACGTAAAGCAACGCCCAAGATCCATACTCCAAACCCCAAGTCACGCCGCACATGTTGCCTGCCACTCAAAGATTTGCATCTCACTTATACTCTCTGATCTGCAAAGTCGAGGACTTCGCAGTCATCTTCAAAGAAGCCATCCTCACCTTGGCCTCCACCTTGAGCTCCACGTCGTCTCCTGGTAGTCACAACAATCTGCTCTTCGTCACCATACTGCATCACGCGCTCCATGGCTGAAGGGGGTAGGGCAAGATGGTCCTCGGGACCTTCGTACTCCTCTTCGGCAACCGTCGGCAAGCCCAGGTCCAGTCGCACCACTGGAATATCCTGACCAAAAGCCCAGGCCGACGTATTGGACACTTCTCTAGATGCACCTGATTCCGCGGGTTGCCCCTTCTTTTTCTTTTTCTTTGATGTTGTGTTTTCGTCTAGGCTTGTCTCAGCTAGAATTGCAGAGACTGCTTCAAGTTGGTCGGTTGTCCCTCTTCGGTACTCGCAGAGATTCACCCGTCGATCCGTGTGGAAAGGCTGGTAGGGCGCACTAGACTCTATCTCAGCCTGTGGAATCGACGATTCCATATTATGGTCCGTTGGTGCCACACGGGGCCGAGCATTGAGCGTCAGCGTGTTTCCAGCATCCATATCACGATCTGAAAGGTCGAGGATTTCTTCTTGGGCACCCAAGTCCACCATCTGTCGTACAGCTGGGGCAACCAAGTCGCTGGGTAGGATCGGCACGTTGTAATCGTGATATCTGCTGGCGCGAGTTACTCGCCTGCCAGCCTGCACACTGGATCGGCGAGTCCTGCAGGAGAATGCCCGTACCAGACCATCTCCGACTACAAAGAGTCCTTGATGTCTCCTGCTTCTAACCCAGGTCACGCATGACGCTGATGGGAGATTGGAACTGGGCGGTAGTGAAACTCGATTCTCTCCCGTGTGTCGAAGTTGGTTGATCGCAGTTCCCGTCTTGCCAAGCGAGCTGCTGATACTAGCAGCAATCACTCGCCCTCCCATAGCCGCCGAATCCTTCAGGGTATTACCAGCCATGTTAGGTACATTGGCGCTGCTGCGGCGGGGTCGTGATACAAAAGGTTTCGCAGCCTGATACGCTGCACCAAAGGCACCTGTCGCTAATGAAACAGCAGTGTTCGATTGCTCTGGTGTTGCAGTACCACTCTCTTGGACAGCTTGACGGCGGCGGGGAGCAGGCCACATGAACGCACTTGAGGGCATATCAAGAAGATGAACGGTGCCACGCTCTGTCACCATGGCTAACCGTTCACCCTGAGCCTGCGTCCAAGCAACATCGACGATGCGTGCGACAGTCATTCGTGAAAATTGGGCGATCTGACGAACCTGAGGTCCTGTGTTTGTATTCGGTATAACCGTGGCCTGGAGAGGGGAAGATCTGGTATGTTGAATACGCAAGAGGTCCCAAACCGTCTGCACATCACCTTTACTACTGGCTGTAAACAAGGCCAGAGAAGACGGAGAAAAGGAAAGAAAACTGCATCCTAAAGGAGGGGCGAATGTAGTGATCGGATGGATGGAGGATGAGGCAGGAAGTGACTCGGCGTCAATGATTGACACAAGTCCCGGTTCCTTAGCCACGGCCTGGCCAGCTGAACCATGAGTAGGAGGAAATTGAGTTGGGTCGCCACGAGGAGATCGGGTACCAGCCCAGCTCTGAGGAGGCGAACGGGCCTGCTGAGGCTGTAGTTGTGGGCTTGACGACTTATTCCAGTACGAGTTCCAAGCCTGCAATCCTTGCTGGCCAACCCACTTGGCGCCCTGAATTAGCTCCTGTGTCGTCTCTCGCATGATCTTGTTAACGACACTATCGCTAATGGGCAGATCTACCGACGCGGAGGCTGTAGGGAGCTGAGGCGGCGTGACGGTAGCGAGCCCAGGTGCCTTGCCCAAGATAGGCAGAGGTACATGAGCTCTGAGTGAAACCTGAGACGATGGAGTTGAAGGACAGTAAGAGATCCATCGTCCGCTGACAGCAATAATTGGTGTTTGAGGATTTGATCGTGGAGGACTCGCTGAGGGCCGTATCTTATCAGCCTCCTCCGGTACCTCACCACGATTGCTCTGCTGCAGGCTTGTCCAGATCTTGGCGACGCATGTGAAGATATGTCCGTTTTGGTCTTCCAGCAGCTGCAGATACACCCAACATTCGCCAGTGATGCCTGAGCAAACCGCAAGTGTGCCTGAATCCGCCCGAATCGTAAAGGAGCCACTGGGCGGAGGAGGTCTGAATATGGGGTTTGTAACGGATATCTCAGGGTTGATAGGTATCTTTGGTGCCTGAAGCAATACATCAACGAGTTGGTTTGTCTTGAGTGAGTAAATCTCGACCGAAGTTTGATAAGCATCGATTGCTTGTCGTCCTTGGAAACCCTCTTGGTGAGTGAAAACTGATCGAGGACTCGCCGCGCCATCGGGTCTGGGGCTTGCCCCTTCGTCTTGTGCAGATGCTCCGGGAGCCTGCGAAGGTAGGACAGGCCCATTCAACACCACCGCCACAAGAGGGAATAGTGACTCGTTATTATTGTTTAGCGTCCATGGAAGAATCTTGGCATGATGAACCCCTCCTCGTAATCCCTTCAGACTTGCGACAGGTTCAAGACCCCTCTTTCCTACAGCATACACGTCTAAACCACCTTCATATCCCGCGATGACGACGTTGCTTGGACTAGCTGGAAAGTCGGGACACTCGGGAAGCTTGTCAAAACCAAAGAAATAGCCGCGTTCGCCGGCTTTCATACCCGAGTTGTTTGTGACGTTGAGGTCAATATCTGGAACGCCATAGAAGTGAGCTTGGGGTTGATGTGGGAGCGGCGGCTGGCCTCCCATTCTTGAGCTGGGGAAAGGAGAGTTGACTGAGCTGCGACGATAAGCAGCACTCAGTGGCGGGGTCTCCGGAGATTGATATTGAGCGTCCATTTGGAAGCTTAGGGGACGTCGACTATGGTTTGGCGGTGATAGAGATGCAGGCGAAGGACTCATGTAAGGGCGTTGCACAGCCCATCCGTGATGCGGTCGACCTGGGTCTTCATAGGAAGAGGGCTGAGTGGGAGGTGAATCACCCATGATACTAATCAAGTTCCCTGGAGAGCCGGCCATGCCGCTTCTCATCCACTCGTTATTCATACTCGGCGCTGTGCTCACGGAAGCTGGAGTTGTGGACAGTGCAGCCAGCATAGGGGATGCAGCAGTGTTGACATTGTCAGGGCCAGAAGAAGGCTTAATCTCGGGAGTGTCGACCGGGGGCGTGGAAGCGACCGAAGTAGATGAACTCTTGCTCTTGGTGCCGTCTCCACTGCTATTGTTGATGTTGGCGCTCTCCTTATTGGTATTGTTGCCGTCGTTGCTAATGCTAGTGACTGCGGGTCAGCCAGGTACTTAAGTGGTGATAGAAGAGTCATGCGGACAGAGAGGGACTCACGCGAACTTTCCAGCTGTTTGCTTTGTCACGGCTGCGGCAATGCCGCCACTTTCTTTGGCATGTTTCCTGTCCTTCTTGGAGGCTGGAGAAAGGGTCATGGTCAGCACTCCAGGTTGTTAAAGGGGATCGCGCGTTGCGCAGGTGGTTATGAGGACCAGAAAGGTGACAGTTGAGGTTGGATGGAGGGGTAGAGGCGGGTATAGGTAGGTAAAAGAGGTACAACATACAAGGCATTCAACTGATTTGGACAAGTGTGTCGGAGTAGTTTCCTACCCCTAGAGCGCTTGCGTTTCCGCAGAACGTGGTAGACAGAAAAGAGGCGTCAAGTCCAAGTCTTTTTGCAGTCGAGGTGACGCCGGCACTTGTCTAGATTCGAAGTCTGTCCCAGGTCGTGTCGCGTAAAGTGTCGAGCAATGACGCCAGAGGGAGCGACTCGCAGTCTCGCACAGATCGAGGGATGATTAGCAACAGCAGCAACTTAAGTACCACTGGCTTTTAGATAAAGGCAGGTATTGGTTGAGATAGATCGTTATTGAGAATGAACGGATAGATAGATGCTCGTGTTTATTGAATGGTAGGTAGCGGCGTAGGCCAGCTTCGTCGCCGTAGTCTATATGATGGAGATAGTGTAGATAAGAGAGAACAGAAACCAAAGATCGTTATAGAGTTGGAAATCAAGTCAAGGAAAATCGTCAGGCGCTTGTTTGGTGCTTGTATCGTGTAGTCATTCACTGTAAGATGTAAGTGAAAGAAGAGAACAGAATCGTTGAGACAAGAGCTCAAAGGGAGCTGGCCCGCCGATGAGAGTCACCCCGATACCGCGCAATGCCATCCATGTCTGGTGTAAGCCAGGAGGTCCCGTACATTCACACCTCCGCTGGTTCAGTGACGCGGGGTTTTACGCTATGGGGGTGTGTAGGGGGGAGACCGCCCTGGCCACATGCGCTGTAGCGACCCCGAGGATGTTCGAGCGTCGGACAGTTTGGGGCTGGTTAGTGGAGAGGCTAGACGATAAGAACTCAACCCCTCCTATCCGAACATGATAAGACACCTCCAGCTTCCCGTCATCTCCAAAGCCCGGGCGGATACATATCAACATAGCGGACGGGATCTGCAGGCTTCGGCCTGTCAGGAACACCTGCATTTCTAGCTCAACCGGGAAGTCCAGGGCAGAGGATGTTTCTTTTTCGTACCGGGCGACCGGCTAGTGAGGCATGATTAACACAGCCGGGGTGCCAGACTAAAGCAATCAATAGGTGGTGTTCTCGACTCTGTCCCTGATGAACCAGCGAGCCTTTGATGGGATGAGGCCTTGCGCGGGGTTCATGCGCTGGATAATAAGATTGTACGAATCCGGAACTTGGGCATGGCATGGCATCCTTCAAATTAAAGCGGCATAAAACCCGCGCCTCATTTGCGTGCGCCAGGCTGATATCGATATCATAACCGGTTTCCAACATGGTCTCGGCTATCTTGGACAGGTACCATAAGATGACGACGTCTAATCGATCTCACCAAGATGCTCTTTGGACGACATTACCCCCAAGTCACTCACTCACCATGCATCTGCCATCATTCCCCCAGACATCGTGGCCCATCCACCATCCATGATCCATCCGACCAGCCAAGCCACATGATTCTGCACCGTGATCATGGGTCAGGTGAGCTATGCCATCTACGCCATCAGCCTGGCCGTGCCTCTCATCACCAGGGGGCGACATGGTGATTTCCCAGATTTAGCACCTTTAAGATCGTGGGAAAGCAGGGGACGGTGAAGCTTAGGTGGTCTAGCTCTCGAAACGCTACGGGATCGCCCCTGGGCGTGCTGTTAGTGTTGCAGGTTATTCATCCTTCCAACTCTCTCCTTACTGCCCTGCCAGAGCTCTCCCGTTGGAAGCGTGCTGATCCTGGCTATTCCATTCGACAACGGCTCTCCTCGGCATTTATGTCTCCCCGCAACATCTTATCCCACGGGTCTGCTATATTGGATGGAATTCAGTGATACAATATTCAATGACTAAAGGCTATGCACAAATTCACTTTTCCGTCTTCATCAGTTGCGTTGCTTTGCACTCCGCGGCATTGCGTCGCCTCCGGATCGCAGTATAATCGGGACTCGCCAGTACCGATCACTTTGATATCCCTTTACAGATGCCCGTCGCTCTGTAGCCAGACGCGGTATTGCTTGAATCGCCATTCTCCTTCCACCCGACTCAACACTGCATGCGCAGCCCAAGAAGCCTCTTTGAGACGTCCATCTGTCGTCGTGACGCTAACTTCTCCGAGCAACATGCACTCGCTCTCGCCTGAATCTTCGAATCGTCCAGGGAACACTTTGAGTACATTGTGTTTCCGTTCCTTGATATGCTTCCACATCCGATTTCGAAACTCGACAAGATCTAGAAAGTTAAACTTATCAGCTCAACGTCCCAACATGTGATACGGCAATGAATGCGTCCGGGGTGAAAATGCTAACCTTTGGAGCCTCGGGCTTTGTCGGCGCCAATCTGCACGCGCGCGTCCTCCGTGAAAGAGTTCACCCATCGCTGGTTCTCTTCAGGGCTGTCTGAGATGCGATAGAACTCGATCGCAAACTTCTGGAGCTCCTTGTCCTCCCACTCATCCTGCTTGGCATACTTGGGGATGTAATTGTTAGGTGCGTCTTGAGCCATGATGGATGTGTTTTTTGATTGCTGATTCTCGGATTTGATAGTGAACAGACGAAGAGATTTACGAGGAGGCTTGCTAGAAAGATAAATGCTGTTCGAGGAAGCTGTTCTTCTGTTTTATAAACGTCCAAAGCTGCAGAGATATATGGGGTCTGACGCAATTGCGATCCATCCAAGTGGATGCCATCATGACTAGCCAAACCTACATCTCGGGAAGTTACCGTAGGTGCTTCGTTCCTTTTTGTTTCTCGAAAATGCTATTGTTCCTTACCTGAACTGCAGGTAACTATACGGCCGAGGAGGTAAGTGACTTAGCTGTTGATTGTGCTGAATACACATCGAAAGTAGTGAGACCTCTATGCGCTGCATAACTTCTCAACTATGCCTTGGTGATAGTTACATGGAACTGGTGGGGCTAATCTGGGTCGTGAACTCCCAATAACAACCATTTTACCTGGCGACTCCCTGCAATAACTATGTATTAAAGACTTCCTGACGTGTTCAAGTCATATTTGGATCTTATCGCGGGCAGGCTTGGTTTTCTTATTTCCGCTAATTGAGTGGTGGTGACATCCTAAACAGGCTCACAAGGCAGGTGCAGCATATCAATCATAATTCCTATCAACACCAACAAAAACATCGCGACTCGTATGGATGGCAAAAAGATATACATATTGTCCATAGTCAACAAGGCCAAAAGGAAAGGACCATTGCGTAATCTGGGAATCGAACCCAGGGCTCCCCGACGTTACTCGAATGGCAACGGAGAATTTTACCACTAAACCAATTACGCTTTGATGAAAGTGTGTATGTTATTACGTTTTCTGAAGGTTGCTGGGTTCGGTGTCGAAACTCCAAGCACAACCCTACGTGCTGCCCATGACCACCACAACGATCTATACGCTTGAACATGATTATAACATTAGGGTATCACTCCTCAAAACACCTCCAAGGGATCTGTTTTAAAAAAAATATGCCCCAAGCCATCCCTTCAGCCTACGCCGTATCAACTTCCAGCTTCATTCTAGCCCTCAAACTCCCAAATGTCACTGTGGTATCCGCTCTACTTCTTGACACCACGCGCACTAACCTCGCCCTTCTCCCCAATGTTGAGCTTCACTCGGCACTCAGGGCAGTACCATTTCGTCGTCCGCGCAGGCACCTCGTTGAGTCCAACGCACTCGAGGTGGAACCATTCCTGCTTACACTGCTGGGTTGTCAGTTTACTGTCTGCTTGTTTGTTGCGGGTTGTAGTAGAGTATGGATAGTTGTGTGCGTTGGAGGAGTCGCTTACGTCGGAATTTTCGCAAGCGATCATAGTGCCGAAGCTGACTCTGTTGCAAAGGCAGTATTTCGGCTCATTAGGGTCGATTGGATTCCCATCATCATCCACATCCTCCATCTCAATCTCCATGGACCCCTTGTCCTTCTTTGGACGAGCCTTCTTCTTAGGCGGCGCCTTACGCTTACCAACAGCGCTGTTACCGCCGCTTTTCGTGGTACTAACAATTCCAGGGGCAGGGCGCTTAGTTCGCTTCGGTGGACGCGGTTCAGGGGCGGGGGTGTTGCGAGCCGTACTCGCTCGTCGTGGCCGATCTGCAGCTAACGAGACCTGCGGCTCTTGACTCGCAGCTTTACCTCGAGAGCTAGGTCGTCGGATCGCGAGGCCTTCGGGGCCAGGAGTTAATTGAGGCGTGGGTGCGCGAGATGGGACCTGCTTGTTTACTGGTTCAGGGCCAAGTTGGGGGAGCTGTGGAAGTGGGAGAGCAAGGTGAACAGGCTGGGTCTGAGGTAATGGAGATGACTGCTGTTCTGTTTTGAGAGGCTGTTCCTGAGGCGGATCTGGAGTAGACATGATTACTTGGGGCAGTTGTGGTTCCGATTGCTGTTGTTGCTGCGCCTGCTGCGTCCGTTTTGCCGCATCACCTCGAGTTTCTCTCTTAGTATTCTCCCTCACTGGAGGTATCACCGGGGTCACCGACTTCCGCGGTTCAGGAATGGGGAGTGGAACGGGAGTCTCATGTAGAGGGGGCTTCGTAGGCCCTGTGTTGGATGTTGCAGCTGGGTTAGGTGTTGGAGACTTTGCTGCTCCTCTGGTGGTCACACCGGGAATGGGAATTGGAACAGGCGTTTCGGCGTGTGCTACCGCAGGATGATCTCCAGGGGCTATTGTAGAGCTTGAAGCCGCATTATCAGGAGTTGGGCCCTTGCTATGGTTCAAGGTAAGTTGTTGAGGCGGCGGGACTGGTGTTTCGGTCTTGGTCCGCTTGATCTGAGGTCGTAGGGATTGGTTCTCGTTCTTTTCGGAACTCTCATGGGTATTATTGGGCTCATCAGGCTCTGGCTCCCTTTTCCGCTTCGTCGACCGTGAAGAAGTCCGAGTTTTAACGGGCTTGGGCGTCTCCTTAGGCGTCTCAGTTGTTGGGGTCTTTGGGTTTCCATTGCTTCCGTTATTATTATTGTTGTTGTTGTTATTATTGCTGCTGCTGCTGCTATTGTTGTTGCTGTTGTTGCCATTCCCCAGGAACAACTTTGCAGCCTCGGCCATCTTTCTCGCAGATTCCTCTGCTTCTTCTGCGGCCATCTTGGCAAGGGCTTCCCTTTTCAACTTCTTGGCCTCATTGAGCTTCATACCTCGGTTGCTCGTTGGGACTTCTTCAGCAGCCAGAGTGTCAGCACTAATGGCACCAGCTGGGAGTTGTTTTTCTCCTGATTCATCATCCATGACTGGCTTAGGGACTTGGGGTTCAAAAGACTTTCCCTCATCTTCAGCCTTCTTCTTAGCCTCATGGTATGCGTCAGGACCACGGCCGAGAGCCTTGAGCTCACGAGCGATCATGGTCTCGCTAGGAGTCCATGTCGCGTTCTTTTTCATGCGCTTTCGCAGCTTTGCCAACTCGAATGGGGTAAGCTGTAGCCAAGGAGCGTCGGGACTGCCCACAATTGCGTTATCAGGCGGGGGCTGAAGTAGAGCAGCATTGTTGGCAGCAGCAGCTTGACTCAGAGCAGCAGTGGCATAAGTGACTGGTCGGGCAAGACGACTCGGCGTCTTAGGCAGTTTGTTGGAGATAAGCTTGATCCGTCCCGCAGGCGCAGGGGTCCTTCGGCTTGGAGCAGGTGTATCCGAATCCTCATCAGAGCTCATGTCACTTTCTTCGGTGTATGTATCGTAGTCGAGATCGTATGGTGCCAGTACCTCGCCAGGAACAATAATTCGTGGGACTGGCGGGCGGCGGGGTTTCTGAGCACTGTCACCAGTCTTGACGGCCATCTTGTTCCTGGCCATCTGTGGTGATTTAGACTGAACCGGACTCTTCGCTTCCTCAGTTGGGTAGTTGTCCCTCATTTTCTGCAATTTTGAGAGCAAGACCCTGGCCTTGTTGTAGTGTCGGTTTATGTTCTCCGACATCCTCACGGCCTCAGCGTGGGCAAATGTGCGAGAGTTGACGGCCTGGTCCAGTTGCTCAGAGATGTCAGCCCGCAGCTGCACCGGTGCTGGGCGCTCATCTGGTGGAAGTGTCGGCAGTCGTCCCCATAGCGTGGTCAAGTCGTTGACTTTGTGGGAGGCGTCCGCGTACGTTTGGTCGAGCTTGCCAATAAGAGTAAGGGATCGCACGATATCGGAGGGTAGATAATCTGTAAAATCGAGAAAGTCGGTAACGGTCGTTTGCGCATCGGGATCTGCGCGCGATTCTATCGATGCAAGCCCACTGTCCATGCGCTCAAGCGACGGGTTTATCGGCTCCTTGGTTGACGTCTGGTCCTTGGGCGAGATCGCCTCCATGTTCGTGTCGCCATCGGGGTCTGCCGTCGCGGCCATCGTAGCGCTGTTTCTTTGGCGCCTTCGACGCGGATTCAAATCAGTAGCGTGAATGATTCAAGGCGTTAATATCGTATACGTTGGAGATGCCATCTGGTGATGCGGTTGTTGGTCGCGTCGAGCTTCGCGTGCTCAGCTCCGTCGATACGTCAAATCGAAGTCAACATGGTTGCGCTTGCCTGAAATGACTTAGTGCAGCAGGAGACACCAGGAACGGGGTGGCCCGTGCATTTGGAGGAAGGGAAGCTGGGCATGGACGGTCATGTGATGCCTGAGTCATCAACTTCGGCATGAATGTAAGCTCCTCTCATTCTGCCTGGGCGTGGTGCTCATGACTATCTAGGCTACAATTATAAAACTCTAGTACCTAGCTGGCTGAAATGTTTTCGTGTCTCTTTAGGTGGGATCTTTTATTCCAGCTAACATGTGAGTGCCTCGGACGCTCCCCGTTTCTAACCGGATCCTAGGCGTACTAGTGACCTTGTACGCCTTGCGGAGGAGTCATGATGGTAGACCAGGCTCATGATGGAGGCTGGCCGCCCCAACAGTAGGGTATGACGTCGACAACATGAATACCGAGTATGCCTTGGCTTTGTAGAATATGCAATTGGCATGATGATTGGTATTCTGGCCCATGCCATAATCGAAGGTAAAAGGCACATTGTAACTAATCGTCAACTGAAAAGAAACATCGCGCGAATGTTGGCATCTTGGCATTGATAAAATGTGTTTTATGCAAGTCAAATAAACTCATGGATCGATTTTTATTTGAGGCAATTTGGAGATATTCAGTTACTCTGTATAGTTCGAGTAAACAATTCAAGAAGTGATGTGTGGTTTTGTTAAAGGCTATTTACTAGTCTATGGTATGGCGATTCAAAGACTGCCACGATGTTTCTTGAACTTCATGCGTTTCCAATCTTTCATATTTCAATATCAATCTTGCCAAATTGTTTGTCCTCCTCTATTTCGACCATGTTCGAAACAATATATCACAACGCCTGATGCTATGAGTCAGATCTATAACCCGTACCTAAACCCAATGCTTCTCACACCCAACCTTGTCGTAATGCAGATGAAATCGCAGCCGTAAAATCATAATAGCTCAAACCTGAGCCCCAAGTATAAATCCTCCTCCCAAGTTCCTCCATTTACCATTCCCAGTCAGGTTCCGTCTCTCTCATCATGACAGCCCCAGCAATTTGCTCCGGCTCCTCAGCATAATAGCTAGAGTCGCTTCCGATCAGCGTCAAGTTTCCGTAGACCACAAGACGCCTACATCTCCTAAGTTTTGTTAGCCAAGATCTCAGATAACAGTTGTTCTTGGTTATGCGTACAAGTGTCCTGTGATGCTCACGTTGCCGTAAATCTCCAAGTCAGTCGCTTCCAGTGTCCCCAGGACTCTGAGCTTTCCGCAGCCCTTGATCTTGTCGTTGGCGACCATGTATCCGTTCACCAGGATGTTTCCGTAGGCCTTGACTCGGCCGCTGTTGGTGCTTCATTAGCCTAATAATCTCGCTTAGGGCGGAGGTAGTATACATACTCGCATCTGATACTCCCATTGAAAGCAATGGCTCCGTAGGCGTCAGTCTTTTCCCTTACGATAACATCTCCGTTCAAGCTGATGCTGCTTCCTGACTTGACGGATCCCACCACCTCTATAGGTCCATTGAGGCTGACCTCGTGGTCGCTCTTGATGCTCCTTGATCTCTTAAAGACCGGTGGGCTTGAGTAGGAAGAGGTTGTGTTGTAGTAGCTCGACATGATGAAGTGTCTTCTGGGTTCTTATTGCTTGTGAAAGGGTTCTTGTAAAGGATGAGGTTGCTGTTGTTCCAAATGAAAGCACTCTTAATTTAAAGACAGAATTGATTAACAAAGAATGGTTTGAAGACCAAGTTGCGAGACGAAGTCCTCAGAAACAAAGGCGTTCTCTTTATACTTGAAGTTTTCAACCAGTCCAACAAGAGGTTGAAACTGCAAATAGGCATACTGCAGCCTCGAAGCATTATCCACACACACTTTCAGTCAACTATTAGTCCCAACCATAAGGCATATTGTTCAGGACCCGAAGAGATGGACCCTTATTACTCAAACTAGGCACGGGACCCGTTGATGGACACAGACATGCCGGGCACTGCAGCTAACCACCGTGACGCCTCGTCCTGGTTGGAGGCTTTCGGCAGAGGCTTATAATTTTAGTCTGCGGTGACATATAGGATTGTTTCAAGAGGGCGGAAGTACTTGCAGCGGAATATGGTTCATTTTGTTATTGATGTATGTACGTCACGTAAGTCGACACATGCTCAGTTCAACCCTCAAAATTTGAATATCACAGCACTCAATTAAAACCGATGCATAAGTTCTATAAACCACTTGTGAAGACATAACAATTGAAATATGGAAGAAAACAATCAGAAAGTGTACTATGTATGCCATGGCTGTCAAGACGCACCCGCGAGGCACACTTGGTGGAGATGGCTTATACAAAATGTATGAGACAGGCCGGGGTACAGTCATAGTCCTTGACAGGACTCATCCCGCTGCCTCGTCCGTCTCATGGCGAACACCACCATTTCATGGTCATCGCTTTTCGAGACACCGAGGTTTGTTACATATTTGCCAATGTTGAATGTGTCATCTGGACCAAGAATTCGGGCAATGGCGAGCAGGGATTAGATGCTAAGAACTCAGTTTCCCAGGCGGTTATCCCTCCACCATTTCCTTTATGAGTATACCGAGTTGTCGATCAACATGTTTCTGTCCTGCTGCCTTATTTTCTGGGGCCTGTCTTGATTAACGTTGGTTTATGGTCCCGTTAATAAACGCCCGAGGCTGTACAGCACAAACATGCATCATGATATCCATGGATGGTTACATCCACCATCATCGCCATCTCAGCCCTACGAGCGACAAGCCACACACCTTTCCCTTCTCAATCACTTGCCCTTTTTTTGCCCTTTTTTTTTTACATTTCCCGTTTGCATTTGATTACCTTGTTTCTTCTAGAAAACGCCAGCTACGTATATGTACTCCACAAGTCTCTTGTTTTTTTGCCCAATTAGTTAGGCAACCATGGAAAGCAATGATTGAACCATTGATTCAAGGCATCAGTCTTGGTCCATTTTCGTTAGGTTCCACGCCTGCCTAAACACTCTCGACAGACCTTGACGCGCAAGAAAGATATAACAAACTCCATAATGATAAATAGTTTTACAATAGCATACATAACATAGAAAATAGATATAAACAAGAAAGATTAGTCCTGACAGTAGAGCTTTGACTCGATGCGTCCACAGCATCGAAGTGGCCACGCCCTGAATCCTTTCGACTCCGATTGTTATACTAGAAAACCAGGGTATTCATCCATCCATCTACCCGTCCCTACCAAGGATGGTGCCCGCATCCTTTGCCCTGACCCCGGAAGACTGACGCCAAGTCTGTCTTCGTAAGGCTGATCTCTGCCATTCAAGACATGGCATGTCCATCCACTACTCGCCGCCCACAAAGCCCAAGCCAATGCCCGTGCAGATGGCTGCAAACGCCCAGACGCCTGCATACACGGCAGCGCCCACGGCGTCGACACCATACAGAGTCTTGGTTGAAGCGAGGAACGTGTTCACCGCAGCGACAAAGGCAACCACCGTTGTCCGTCGGATGACAACCTTTGTCTTGGCCGTATAGCCCCAGAAGTTCCACCAGACAGTCTCGCCGAGAGAAGCAGCCGCAGGGTCAAACTCGTCAATCTTGTCGTCCTCCTTGGCGCGGGCCGTTGTCGCGAAAGGCGCAAAGATAAATGTGCTGGCGGCGATGCCGAATAGCGCTGTCACGGGAAGAATGGAAGCGTACGAGGCATTATAAGCCGGTTCCAGTGTAGGCACACCAGAATAGTTGACAACAAGGATGCGAGGCAGGATGAAGCGCAGTGATAGAACTAGCACGACAGTGTAGATGCCGGTTGACAGAGCAGCCGTGTACGTCTGAAGCGGGAGATCGAGAAGCTCACGGTTAGGCAAGCCCGCTGCGGCCGCAGCCGAAGGAGTATGGACGGTAGAAAGCGGGCGGAGTGCGTAGAAGGGAATGGCAGCCGAGGCAATGTCAATGGCCACTGCTGATAATGCTGTAGTCCAGGTGAGGTTGTAGAAGGTCGAGAGGAGGTAGAACTTGTCATGATGTCAGTTTTTCACACGATATAGTACTGAGTAGAAGTAAAGTTGGACTGACGTGAGGGCCATGGGACAGAAGATCCAGCATCGCAACATCCAGGCTGTCCAACTTGCCATACCATCCTAGCGCAAGCTCGAAACTAGAATCGCACCCATCAGTATATCTTGTATTTTATACAGCATACCTCCGCAAAAGCACTCACACTCTCCATCCTGCCAAAAGAGAAACCTCTCCCCACGTGTCCTGGCTGCGGCTGATGGCAGCAAGCTCAGAGCCAGTAAGCTCATTAAATATGCTGTACCCGAGACTGGCCATCGCAAAGCTTGTCGAGACAGCCAAGGGGAAACGCAGCCGACGGGGTATCAACTGGCGAAAAGTGCGCGGCGGTCGCTGCACCTCCTTGGGCGACAACGCAGTTGTCGCCAATGCCGTCTCGTCGCTGGCCGCAGCGGCACTTCGTCGCGATGTTGCCATCTTGGATTAGGCTCTATTTGAGCTGAGACAATGGACGTTCGAATATCAGGCTTGTACGCCACCTGTTCTAGATGCAAAGGGCCGGAATGAGGTATATCAGACGGTTGCGACTACAAGAGACGAATGGTGTTGATGGTGATGTGTTTGCGATTGTGATTGTGGTAGTGGAGGTCGCCCTGTGGGGAATCCTGACATCAGAAGGTCCTGTCGCTGTCGGGGTAACCTGAGCTTTCTGTTACGGCAATTGAGCTTCACCTTACAGTCTTTACTCGACTAGGTTAGCGGGTTTTTTTGACAGCCCATGGATGAATTTTCTATCCTCATCACCTCTACCCTTTCCCTTTTTTTCTTCTTTTCTATCAAGAAAAGAGATGGATTTTTAATCTTGGTCCCTAATCTTGTTGGACTCTTAATCCCTTCTCTTGGTAAATGAGTCACGCTACTCCTCACTTTTCTGCTCCATTGTGATATTGCTTGAACTCTATGGCCAGGCACTGATGCCTCAAACATCATTTTTCTCTTTTTCATGAATTGATATTTCAATCATCACTCTCCAGCCATCATCGTCATCTCACAAGGTGCTCTGTTGTGAACCTGTAATGTGGTTTCAATATTTAATTTCCATTTGGTAGGTATTTATTCGGGCGTCCGACTCGACGCCTCTCCGAATCCTCACTTTAACCTCGTGGCGATGCAATCTCATCTAGCTCCTCAACCCCCAAATGGGCGACAGCAGACGGGCCCTCCACTCTTCGGTGCTGAAGATCGGCAGCGGAGCTGGTCCACCTCATACACGCTGTATATGTGATACAGAAGATATAAAAACAACCTTAGACAACGCGCCTGTCCTTCGACGTCATCCATGAATCCAACTCCAGAGCCAACATGCCCGACCCAATTGATATGATACTCCGTGTCATTCGTTAATCCCATTAATGATGAATCCCAAAAAAATCATTCCTCCATGCGACCGAAAACACCGTCGTCATCGTCTTCGCTACGACTACGCGAACGCATCTCGAAATCGTCGTCGTCCATAACCGAATCGCCGCTTCCGTCCATCTTGACGTCTTCACTGGGACGTCTCATTTCGCCACGAGTAAAGCTCTCGGGCTGTCGACGGGGAAAGCTGTTGATGAAGCTCGCTGTCGATAGCGGAGTTGCTTGATCGAGATACTGTGCTGGCAGCGGAGGAACAGGGGGCGCATCTGCAGGGACCATGACGTTGCGAGACCCGTTGTTGCTACCAAAGCTGCAGCTAAGAAGCTCAACTGCAGCAGCCAAATCTCGGTCGTCTTCACCCGTTGCGTTACGCCCGGACGAACCTGGGCGGTGGTCGTTGCTCGGTTGGCGATAATGACCAAATCCAGAGCTATACGGGGCACTTCCGGCTCCAAAGGAAGCAGCCGAGTTCGACTGGAAGCTCCTCGAAAATCCGCTGTTGCTGCTGAAGCGCTTGTTTCGGTACGAGGTGCCATTGACGTTGACCCCCTCGGCAACTGGGGGTGGGGTAGTATCGGCGGAACTCTGTCGTTCCGCGTGGTCGGAGTATCCAGACGCTGCAGGCGAGGAGGAACCAGCTTCACTCTGGAAATCTTTGGTAGATTCAGGAGGAGTGTCGGCATTGTTGCCAGTACCGTTCATGGTAACCAGAACAGAAGCAGCTTCAAGCAGCTGGACTTGTTGGTGCTTCGAAATGAGCAGCTTCGAAGTCAAAGCCCACTCAGGTGTGTGTTCCCACCTAGGTCCAGTCAGCGACACAATTCAAAGACGCAACGTTGCACGCCAAAAACAGCTCTCATCTTCAGAAAAGACTCGCTGCGCTACGAGCAAATCAAAGGGAGGGGAACCAACAAGTGCTTAGTCAAGCAGCTGCTATGCTTGTAGCCTTTACCGCACTTGTCACAGCGGACCTCGACCCTGTTGCTCTTCTTGCTCTCCTTGAGAGTCTGGCCATCGCTTGCACGGCGTTGACGAGCCTTCTGGAACTTGGCAGCTCCCTCATCAGCCGAGCCGTCGTTGGCGTCGTCCTCGATGGCACTACCGCTGAGTTCTTGCTTCGTTTCGGGTATCGACTTGTGGTTCGGAAGGCTAGCGGGCGGAGACGGGAGGCTGCCGGCGATGGCAGCCCGAGCAGCGGCGTTCTTGGACATAGTGTTC
>JABFFF010000158.1:0-81874 GCA_013623665.1 Fusarium sublunatum
GGAGGGGGCGGGAGGATTGGGCCTCCACTGTCTGCCCAATCCTCCCGCCCCCTCCTCTGACGCGCTCTCTGTGTACGTGCGGCTTAGGTTGCCCGTCCTGCGAGTCTAGAGTGAGTGGTGCGCCGACTGCTGCCGTACGCACGCTGTAAAGACGGCCTGGGCTAGCCCGCTTTCCCATTAACCAACTAGAGGTGCCTTACAGTTGCAGCCACCTCAGTAGGTACCTCTGAGGTGGGCGCGAAACCCAACTCCAACTCCTCCAACTTGGCGACTACATTGCACACGGCCCAACCAGCAGCCGGCCAACCAACCATCTACCGTTACCTTACTCTCTACTGTAGCTAGCCAGCTGCGCCAGTCAGTTTCTTCTCCTCTTACCCTCATTTTTTCTCGCTCCTCCTTCATCATCCCTCTCTCCGTTCCCTCGGCTGGGATCCTCTCCACCGTCGACATCATCGTCCACGCCCGATAACCACGCAGTCCGCATCCCCACTCGCGACGAGCAACAACAACAATCACTCTGCCGCTGACCACTGACCACCGACCTCACCGCGGAGACCACCCTGACGCTGTCGCTCTAAGCTGCTTCACCCAGCTTCCGCAGCCGTCAGCGACATGGACCCCCAGTGGCAGCAGTATCCCGCCGCGAACTCGCCTGGTTCCTCGAGACGACACAACGGCAATTCCCAGGTTCCTCGAGACTACAACAACCAGCCCCCGCCGCCTGGCGGATACAAATATGACCAGTACCACGGCGGCGCCCCCGTCCATTCTGCTGTAGCTCCGCCCGCTTCTGCTCCTGGTGGTAACCCAAACTCGGCCGCTTCTCCCATTGCACCTTCGCAGATGCGCGATGGTAACGGTGACGTCGCCATGCACGATGCTCACGACGCACATGCTGGTATAAAGTACCCCATGAGGCCTCACCATCAGTCTCATCTGTCCGGCAGCCGTCCTGGCAATATTCAAGAGTCTTCTGCTGGCCAGCGATACTCCCCCATGGAGACCTTGTCCCCCACCTCGCCTTACGCGCCCAAGTCGGCTCCCAATAGCCAGTTCACCAGTCCAACCTCCCAGCGACAGTCGCCCACACGGCAGTCCGATTACTCTCAATCTCCCTACTTTCCCGGCGCCCGCCAACACCAACAGGGCCAGCATCTGCCTCCAATCAACCCTTACGCGTCCGCCGGCCACCAGGAAAACTACCCTTCGTCCGCTGTTGCTAACATGGATGCTGCCTTCAATCATGATCCCAAATCTCCCCGCCGGCCTGTGCCTCAGCAAGTGACCAGGGGCCCGGTCCCGGAATTTAAGCAACTGGGGTCACATACAGACTTGCAACCCAAGGTCAATTCGCAGCCCCCATTCCGTCGCGCCAATCCTGAGGGCGGCTTCATCAGCGTGGGTTTTCCGCATCTTCTTGGTTCGCCATATCGCTCAGTGCTTATTATATGTACAGCCTCTTCAAGCTCTCACTGTCCAATTGCCCGCCACCTATCGCATTTGCAACCCGAGCTTCAAATACGAATCATCGCGCAATCCCCGTAGAGTTTTGACAAAGCCTAGCAAGGGTACCAAGAACGATGGATATGATAACGAGGACAGCGATTATATCCTCTATGTCAACGACATCCTTGGCTCCGAAGAAGCTGGCCACAAGTACGTCGCGTCAGGCACAATTGTAAAACTGAATTTGCTGACATCAGTCGCAGGAACCGTTACCTTATTTTGGACGTCCTGGGTCAGGGTACTTTCGGTCAGGTTGTGAAGTGTCAGAACCTTAAGACACAAGAAGTGGTGGCGGTCAAGGTTATCAAGAACCGCACTGCCTACTTCAATCAGAGTATGATGGAGGTTTCAGTTCTCGATTTGGTATGCAATTGCCCGCCTCTCACTTGCTCACAGGTACTAATGGTCATCAGCTCAACACGAAACTCGACAAGAATGATGACCACCATCTTCTGCGCCTCAAGGACACTTTTATCCACCGACAGCATCTTTGCCTGGTCTTTGAGTTGCTAAGCGTTAACCTTTACGAGCTTATCAAGCAGAACCAGTTCCGCGGACTCAGCACTACTCTCGTCCGTGTCTTTGCCCAGCAGCTTCTCAACGGCCTCGCGCTACTTAACAAGGCTCGTCTGATACATTGCGATTTGAAGCCCGAAAACATCCTACTCAAGAATCTTGAGAGTCCTATCATCAAGATCATTGATTTCGGTTCGGCTTGCGACGAGCGACAAACTGTTTACACATATATCCAGTCTCGATTTTATCGATCCCCAGAAGTCCTCCTCGGTCTTCCGTACTCGTCCGCTATCGACATGTGGTCTCTAGGCTGTATCGTGGTGGAACTCTTCCTGGGACTCCCCCTGTTTCCAGGATCTTCCGAGTACAACCAGGTTTCGCGAATTGTCGAAATGCTCGGCAACCCCCCGAACTGGATGATTGAAATGGGCAAGCAGGCAGGTGACTTTTTTGAGAAGAGACAAGATGAGTTTGGACGACGAACATATCACCTAAAGCCTATGGAACAATATGCCCGAGAACGCGGCACCAAGGAACAACCTAGCAAGAAGTACTTCCAGGCCAACACCCTCCCCGAGATTATCAAGTCCTACCCGATGCCTCGGAAAAACATGAAGCAAAGCGAGATCGACAGAGGTATGTTTCAATTCTGCGTGGAAGCCGTTTCTTGGCAATGCTAATGGGAGTAGAAATGAACAACCGCATTGCGTTTATTGACTTTGTTCGTGGTCTTCTTACGATCAACCCTCTGGAAAGATGGTCTCCACAGCAAGCCAAGCTCCATCCCTTCATCACGCAACAGAAGTTTACCGGCCCCTTTATACCGCCGATGAACCTCAAGTCGAGCTCGCTTAACAGGTCACCAGCTCCTGGTACTCAGCAACAACAACAGGCTGAGGCGCTTAGCAAGCAACGTGCGCAAGCGGCGCAACAGCAGGCCGCTTCGGCCGCTTCCAGCCCATACTCTGTGAATACTAATCAGTATCCGCAGCAGCCTGGGCATGCGCAACCGCAGATGTACGGCAACAATGCCATGTATTCTCCCGGGGCCAACCACGGCAACATTCCCTCAGCATACGGCCAGCAGCATCAGCAACATCAACAGCCGCAGCACGGACAGTATGGGCCAATGGTCATGTCCCAACCACCACAGCAGATGCCTCAGGGACAATATGCGCAGATGCCCCAACCCAACATGTATCAGCATCAACAAGGAGGCATGAGACCAGCGCGTCAACGCGCCTCAACTATGGAGCAGCAGCAGAGCGGTATTCCTGCTGCTATTCAACGAGTAGCCAGCCACCTCGATCCCAGCCAACCAATCCGCCTACAGCCTAGTCCGGCTTACTATCCACCAACCGGAGAAGGCCTGGGAACTGCAGGCGTCGAAAGCCGAACAGGAGCGGGTCGAAGAGGAAGCCGTGTGCAGCAAGGGGGCCGGGGCAACAGAGACTTCATCCGCAACCTGGAGGAGCGTACTCTTGAAGAAGGTTTTATGGGCAACCAGAACACCTGGCATTGAAGTGGCCTAACCTAACGAGGGGCTAGATGTCCGTGCCAACCTGTGAACCGAGCGTCTTGACTCGATAGACGAACGCGCGCCGCCGACCCTTGTCCTCGACGGCAGTACATTGAGCCAAGGCTCATGGTTGGTAATGAAGCTAAGCTCCTTGGTGGTTCTAATATACTAGGAGCCCTTTTCTCACTTCCCTCGAGACTCGTACGCCAACGAGGCAGGGTGCCCCCGCGCCATTTTCACCTAAGCGAACCGGTTCCAGGCGACTCGGCGGAAGTAGATTGAAGAGAAGGCACATGGCCCTTTCATGATTTGATTGGAAGAGATCCAATGTCAGAGTCGCTTTTAGTGGCTGAAGCGAGGTAGTTCTGGAACTCGATTGCATTGCTCTCAGCATTCAGTGCGGGAGAGGTTGGGTTGCATCTGGCAAATGCATGCTGATCTGGTGCTATTGATACATGATTTCTTTGTTTTAGCACGTTGGAGGCACACCTCAGAAATGGCCACTGAATCAACAGGTATGCTTTCCGGTGGCGGCTTTCTTTTTCTACTATTGCCGGTATAGTGTTAGGATGAAGGGCTTGGCCAGGATTCAACATGTTGCAGAACGGCCCAGCCTTGGCAGAACATGGTTCAGGCCTGGCCGTTGTGTAGCCTGGTTGTAGATATTGTTATTCTTGTCTTGACTTTTGGTGTATGAGGATCAACTGCGTTTGGCATATCATGGGGTAGGATTCTTGGGTGGCGATTCCCATCGTGTAGTTGTACTGGTGTCATTTGTCTCTTGGGGGTTTCAATGGGTTGTGTTCTCGGAGGATGGATTGAGGTATAAAATATCATGAATTACCCCTTATATAACCCCCCCAACTGGCCTGGCCCCAATGCTGCACATGGATCAAATGGCATATGCTCGATTAGCGCGTTGCTAGATGCCTAAGGCTGGCATCTATCCATTCCCATCAATTGTAAAAGAGCCATCTTTATGGCACATTGAAGAATTGCTCCCAAACGCCCAACCCAAGATCGTACACCAATGATCCCGTCTCACTATTCTCCCATGACATAGCCCGGGTTTTCTAATGCTACAAAACGCTTTCCAAAACTTTCTTTAAAGCCATCTCCCAAGAATGATAAACGAACGGTGAATCAAAGAAAGCAAGAAAGACAAGATCATCGTCCGCTTCGACCCCTTTGGCCGCCACGGCCTCTCCGGCTGTTGCTAACGAGCTTATCGCTGTACAACTGATTGTTCCTTGAAGAGCCGTTTGTGGTGGAGGTGTTCATCAAATCAGGAAAGCCCATCGAACCGTCGACAATGTTGTCATTGGTCTTGTTCGTGCGGGTGCTACGGGGACCGCTGGGGGCGTTTCTGGGCGCATTGTTGGCAGTGGTGTTTGAGGGCGCTCCGAGCTTGGGATAGACTTTGATAATCCTGCCATCGGCCTGTAGTAAATGTTAACAAATGTTCTAAGATGGCACTAGATGTTGCATAACTGACAGTCTTATCGTTAAAGGTCTCAATGACCCGCTCGCCACCTTCGCGCGAGGCGAAAGCCATCTCGAAGATGAGGATAGGGTTCGTCTTGACGATGCGACAACTCAGAATTTCACCGCCTATAGGTGTCATTGCGCTCTCAATATCGGCGGCTGTGGTTCCGGGTGCAAAGTTCTGCGCCAAGACGGTGAATGGCCCTGCGAGACCCCGTATGGTCATCCCCATAGGGCTGTTGTTGGCGGCGGCTTTTCCTTTGGGCTTGACGATGTTGACCTGCTGCGGCGCATCGCCGGAGGTGTCCATGCGGTCCACGGCGGCGGAGAGCTGGGCGGTGCGGCGGTTGGCTCTCCTGTTGCCGGCGCCAGGGGCGGAGACGCGGGCGCTCAGGTCGCCGGAGATGGAGTGGTGTAGATCGTGAGTCCATTCGCCGTTGACGTTTCCGGGAGCAGGGGGGTTCGATCGGACGCCGACGGTAGAGTTGCGCTGCTATAGAAATGGTTGGTTTCAGCAATTCTCTCCGAGGTTTCTCTTTCGGTACCTTCTTGACGCCGACGCGGCTTGCTAGTGATGGGCCGGGCGTGGCCTTGAGCTTTGAAGGGGCGCTCTGGCGACGGTTCTTGGAGAAGATGCGGTCGGCGAGAGCCTCATTCTTCTTTCTCTCGCGCCCTGGGAAGACGAAGGTTAGAGAGAGGGACAGCTTCAGGGTCGTGGGCGCTTACCCTCGTTGATAATCTTTTCAAAATCTGTGGCAACCTTGGACATGATTGGGAGATGTCGCTTGGGCGGAGGAGCAAGGGTGATGAATGAAAGAATAGACTCAATGTTGAGACAAGAAGGCGAGAGAATGCTCTGAAGCTGCTTTGAAGATTGGAAGGTTGAAGTTTGTTTTGTCTTTAACTGAAAGCCTAAGGAAAAGAAACGTTGGCTGGACTGCGACCGCGACGCGCGAGTCCAATTGGCTCAGGTGGTTAGCGGGAGGCCAGGGAGGGGTGGCTTTAAGAGCCTAGCTAGGGAGGAAACCGCGCGGCAAATTTAAGCGCTCGACCCACAAGGCACGTGCTTTCTTCTAGAACCTGATCTAGCTCAATCAGGTACTGATAAGATAGAGGATGGAAATTTGAGGTTATCACTTTGTTAGGCACTTTCGTTGCTCTGAGTTCTTCATTTCATATGCACTTAAAACTTCACCATGGCGTATAGGATGCTATTGGCCTGTGGCGCCCAGCTAAGTAGAGCGATAGAGCCTGCGCCGCGACAACTACCAGCCGCTGGGTATCATGCTTTCCTACAAATTCGTTCCTTTCAACAGCCCCAGCGAGCGTTCAAATCAACGACTGCGACAGAAACGACGACGACCATGCCGACTACACCTACATCGATTGCGACAACAACAACAACAGATACCCCTACTAGCCTTGATAATGATGCTGTGGAAGCTGAGAAATTTGACTCGGCAAAGTTGAAAAAGAAACGGCTGGCCCATGCAGTTAAGAAGCAGCTGAATTACTTGAAGGACCCTTGGAACGTGGGAGAATATGTCCGAAAGGCGCTCCAAGACGGCCGCTTTGAAGAGGCATATCTTCTTGTACAGACTGGCAGTAGTAAAAAAATGGATTTAGTGGTATCGTGGAATTACTTGATCGGTCACATGTTGGAACAGCAGCAAATGAAGCAAGCGATCAAGCTGTACAACGAGGCGAGTACAAGGTCAAATACTTTGACTTGGCCAATTATGCTGACCCGTATATAGATGAAAAAGCGTGCACAGCTCCCCAACGCGCAGACGTCGACTGTCTTATTCCGCGGGCTTGCCAAGTCACAGCACCCCAAACTTGCCGTGGCCGAGGCTGTGAAACACTATAATAGATTGTTAAAGGACAGCCGCCTGGAGCCAAATTCAACTCACCTCAATGCAGTGCTCAACGTATGCAGCCGAGCGGGCGATCTGGACTCGATGTTCTCACTTGTCGACACCCTCAACGAAACAACACGAGCTCCTACCGCTTACACCTACACAACCATCATCAACGCCTTACGGTTCAACGTCATTAATGATATAAAGGACTTAACGCAGGAGCAGAAAGATGACAACCTCAAAATTGCCGTCAGGCGTGGAAAAGCTATCTGGGAAGAGGCTATTAGCAAGTGGCGACAAGGACGCCTGAACATCGATGAGGAGATGGTCTGCGCAATGGGTCGCCTTATCCTCCTAGCACCGGACCGAGTTGAGAAGCGAGAGGTTCTTGACCTGATTGATCAGACCATGAATATCCCCAATCTATCCAAAATCCAAGAGGCTTCTGCAGAGGAGGCTCGCAAGAAGGATTCTCGCACAGGTGAAGTAGCCAAACGGGATGGTCAAGGTCTATATGTCGCCCCTGGGCCCAATACCTTGGCTCTCGTGCTGCAGACGGTGTCTTCATCGAGACTGAGCAGTATTGGCATCAAATACTGGAACCTCATGATGCGCGAGTACAATGTCGTACCGGACATGGACACCTGGATGCGCCTCTTTGGTATGCTCAAGCAAGCCAAAGCCAGCGCCCATGCCACCGAGCTCCTTGCCATTGTCCCCGACGAGTACATCAACCCGCGTATGTACCGCATGGCTATGGAGACGTGCATCCGCGACAACATCAACCCTAACGCTATCAAGAACTCCAATCGCGCACTCGACAGCATGATGGAGCGTCTTCCGGTCCCCGACCCCCACACCATGCGTCTTTACCTCGCCGTAGCCCAGATCAGCCATTACCATTTCCGCTCTCGCGCCAACGAAGGTGACGAGGAGGGCGCCAAGCGCGCATACGGCCTCCAAATCAGGGATGCGCTCTCTCGGCTTTGGGATCGGTACCAGAAGCTGCACGAGCACTTCTTCGAGAAAGTTAAGCCCAATAAGAACAACCAGGGTGTTCTGTACAACGACCAGCGTGAGGTCATTGCTCTCGCCCGTATCATGTACGGGTTGCACAACAAGGTTATCCAGCAGAAGTTGCTTCCCACCAACGACCTCACGAAGCTCCGCGCCGTCGGCGGCCGCATCAACAAAGAGATCCAGAACTTTTACGCCAACCGCGAGGAGACGGAGCCCAATCTGCGCAAGACAAAGGGTCGCGGCACGGCTGTGGAGGATATGTCAGAGTACAAGGATGATATCGAGGGCAGCTTCTTCTGGGATACGACGCAGGCGGGACGTAAACCAGACAAGTCTGAATACTTCTTTGACGAGCCTGATTCATCTTCGAACAGGCGCAGCAAAGACCACAGGACTGACAGGTTTGATGGTAGCAAGAGGCCTCCGCGGGTTCGTGACCCTGTCCAGAGACGTGCGCCTCTTTCTTGGTAATTGGGGGACGGATGACTCGGATGACTCGGGTGTTCTGGAAGAAAAGGCATTTCCTAGCGATTATGCTGCTGTATAACAACCTATTGTGTGTATGATAGTATGATATAGACATAGACGATAACTGAGGCATAACGCATAATGCGGCGTTGGACCGGGGGCTTCTTGCATAAAATATACATATCTTGGACATTCAAACTACTTGGCATTATTTTTTATTAACATTTTCAAGACTCATTCGAGTTTGCAAACTGCAACATCTTATCTCTCTTAGCCAGAAGTATGTAAAGACAGAAAATCCGTATTATTAGCGATTGTACGGTTGACAAGTTACTATCTACAGCGATTGATCAAGGGTTATCTCTGTTTCAAACCCCAACTCCTCAGTCTTTTCTCTGCTCAACACTGATAACCTGCTGCCTAGTCCATCTATAAAGCGACCGCATCCCCTGCCATCACCCACGACCACTCGATTGACTCCAAGTAATAAGTGAAGCTCAGTTCACGTTAGTACCGATACTGGAATGGGTGTGGATAATACCCTGGTTACAACACCGATCTGACGGGTCAAGCCGAAGAAGTGATTTTGATAGGGGCTGGCTCGTGGCCAGATGCGCCATTGGTGATTCTTGCTTAGCCATCGATAACTCTGTAGATACACTCGGTGGCAGCTGGAGAGTGGTGATAGAAGCGCAACGTGACCGCGAGTCTCGGCCGACGTTTTGTCTTATGCAGTCTTGAGAAACCAGAGGTTTGTTAACGGTCAAGGGATCCCCAACACAAGAATATCCTTCTCCCTGCTTGCAGCAGCAGTAACAGCGTCTCGGTCTACACTCGGAACATGGCGGTTCATAGTTCGCTGGGAGAGAACCCATGTCCGTATGAGCTGGAGGTTTTCTCCTCATGACCTGCTTAGGGCCATCCGGCTTCACAGTGGGAACTGGCGTGATTTTGACCTGAGGTATATAGGGGTTTGACCGAAAAGAAGCACGTGGACGGGCATTCAATTCTGGCAGAGGCTGATTCGAACCATCCAAAGGCTTCTCTATACAAGCTCGAAGAGTCGATGATCTTTTCAGGCTGCAATCGGAAAGGTCGGGCAGAGGGCCAAGCTGAGGTGGATCTTTCTCAACGATGGACATACAGATGGCTGAGTCAAAGCTGTCTTTGCTATTGACAAGAGTTTCATCAGAGGGTGTCGTGAAATCAGTCGTTGAGCTTCCACCACGGGTCCATCTTTCTTGAGCATGACGAAATGCATCGCTAAGATTTGTACTGGAGCAAGAGCTAGTTTCTGTTGAAGCAGAGTAAGATACCATGACAAGATGATGGAGGCGGAGATGCTAGCTCTACTGACCTGGCTGTAGGAGCTTAGGACAGCCTGCAACTTCAGAAATAGATAGTGCTTGCCAGGCTGAAAACACAGACGCAGTCTTTTGTCGTTTCGGCTTCAACCATCGTGAGAGATGCGAAGAAGCCGAGTTTTGCGACATGGACCTTTCATGATGGGACAGTGCAAATTTCTTGTTATCACCAGCGTCTTCAGACGTCTCCACGCGAGCTCGACGACGATTGAGTGGCAGTCTCTAGCAGCTGAATTTAGAGGGAGACTTGGGCGGCTTCGAGTGAATGTCGTCAGGTCTCGCCCGCCGAGCACTGAAGATATTGCTGGGCATGATGTAATTATGGGAGACGGATATTAATGATTTGGGGGGAGTAAGTCGGTTCTCGATGGCTCAACTATCATCAATCTTGTAGTTGATGTAGATTGAGCACAGGAGGAAATTTAGGTGATGGATACCAGATACTAGGTAGCAGGTAGCAGGTAGAATAGGTACCTTAGGGAGAAGATCAGAGCTCCTTATTAAATTGCGGAAGGAGCTTTTGACTATATGGCAGCATTTGGCAAGTAGTCTCACTTAGAACAAGCCCAGCTCTTTCTGATCTATTGGTATTACTGAGTTGCTCAAGCACTCGAAAGAATGCACAACTCAGTGTGAGTTGTCGACTCTGTTCCGAGCAAGTGCGATCGAGACATAACTCTACAAGTAAGAGCACTAAATCCCTCATTGCAACAGCATCTGCACTCATTCTATCAGTGAACAAACAAATACTGCTTTATGCAGCCTCCCTTTAATGCTCCATCACATGGAGTCCAAGTGACAAGAAACTCTCCTTCCGCTTATGGCACTGACATCAACCAAGTCGCGTAAAGTGGAAGGGTCGCGTCGTTGCTGAAGACGCTAACCCATTCTGTGCTGGCTTTGTTTTATGCAAATGGCTCTTTATGCATCGCAAGTACCTGCACCACAGGGTACTTCAAGCGTATCTCACATCGCCCATTGGCCGCTTTCGCGACAAGGCACTTTACGGGTAGCCCCGCCGTTGACACGGAGCAACGCGAACTGGAGCGCGTCTCAACGCGTTAGGCCTTGACCACTTTTCTAAATGAGATGAGTTCGTTACCGGGGGACCAAGTGCCCTCCACCACTTCCAGTCTCGACATTACGGAGATATTGACATTTCCATACAACACGACCACGAGCAAGATACATACCAATTCAGCAAACTCCAAGACCCTACTCTCCTTCAAATCTCTCTTGATATGCCATCGACCTAATCTCTACACTCGTCATGTCTCACAGGGCTCGGCTCGCGGAGCTCAAGGCCCTTCGCCAGTCCGGCAGGAAAGCCTTCGACACATACAAAGTCGACGATGTCGACAATCTCTACGACGAAGTTGACGAGGATGGATACAAGAAGATCGTTCGTGATCGGTTAAATGAGGACGACTTCGTTGTTGACGACAACGGCGAAGGTTACGCAGACGACGGTCGTGAAGACTGGGATCGAGTACAAGGTTACGACTCTGAAAGCGAGGAGGAGGCCGCTGTTCGCGGGCGACCTTCGAAGGCTGGTCAGTTCTCACAAGGTGCCTCGCAAAATATGCCATAAACTTACACATAACACAGCCAAGAAGAGCCGTCAGGATGAGCAAGCCAAACGAGATGCCAATGACAGAGATATCAGCGAATACTTTAAGGGTGCTGGCAGGACACAGCCTAAGCCCAAGGTATGTAGCCTAGCTCATTAGATCTCCAACCATCAGCTAATTCCCTTTGCAGGTCGTCAAGACACAAGCCGACGACGACTTTCTTTCTAGTCTCCTTGGCGAGGTCGACAACAACATTCCTGCTCCTGCTCCTCATATCTCCAAAGTCGAAAGATCTGGCGGTCGCCGCAAAGCAAGGAATCTTTCGCCGGCCCCTGAGCCCATTTCCAAGAAAACGAAGACCCTCGATACTCGAATGCCCTCCCCTCCTCCGCCCATTGTTGACGACGACGATGGATTTATCCCCCCCGTCGACGATGATGTCCTAGAATCTGCCGATATCCCCATGAGCGATCCCGCACCCTCTTCACCCGCTGCAAAAGTCGCCCAAAGAAAGGCTCAGATTAAGAAGGAGCCGAATGACGATGACGACGAAGATATGATGGAGGTCGCCCACGCCGGCACTATCGCTACAACTAGTGTCAACTTGACGAGTTCAAGACCCATCAAGAAGATACTCAAGGCGGAAACCTTGCCTACACCTGCCAGTTCCTCGCCCGTCAAGGCCAATGGCGCTCAAGTTGATTCTACTTCGTGGAACGCCCTTACAGAAAGATTGAACGTCGTTTCGAGCTCACCGGCGGAAACAAAGACGATCGGCAAAATCGACCACAAGGATGCTATTGAAGAGGACGGCAGTCTCAACTTCTTCTGGACAGACTATACCGAAATCAACGGCAGTCTATGTCTCTTCGGAAAGGTGTTGAACAAGAAGACAAGATCTTATGTCAGCTGCTTTGTCAAAGTTGACAACATTCTCAGGAAACTATATTTCCTGCCGCGCCAACGTCGAGTTCAGGATGGCGAGGAAACAGGTGAAGAAGTCGAGATGATGAACGTGTATGACGAGGTTGACGACTTGATGACCAAGATGAACGTGGGCATGTACAAAATCAAGGCTTGTACCAGGAAATATGCCTTTGAGCTTCCTGGTGTTCCCAAAGAGGCCCAGTACATGAAGCTTCTTTACCCCTATACCAGTAGGTCTCAATCTGTTATTCTTGACTCCAAGATAAATCAACTGACGAATACTTTCAGAGCCAGAGGTTGATCCCAACAAGCCCGGCGAGACCTATTCTCACGTCTTCGGCAACAACACAGCCCTATTCGAACAGTTCGTTCTCTGGAAGAACGTCATGGGTCCTTGCTGGCTCAAGATCGAGGACGCCGACTTTGACAAACTCAAGAATGCCTCCTTTTGCAAACTTGAGGTGCAGGCTGATCACCCAAACATGATTTCTGTCTTGAGCGAGTCTGATAACCTTGATGCGCCACCTTTGACTCTTATGAGCGTTTCACTAAGGACTGCTTTCAACGAAAAGGACAACAAGCAAGAGATTCTGGCTATCAGTGCCAGAATCTACGAGAAGGTGTCTCTCAGCGATACTACACCTGCAGAGAAGCTGCCATGCCGCACATTTACGGTCATTCGTCCCCATGGTCAAGCATTCCCCATGGGTTTTGATCAACTTGCAAAGAAGAGAAACCGTGGGTTGATTGTACTGAAAAGGCAAGAAGCCGACATTCTTGCCTTTTTCTTGGCCCAAGTCGACGTTGCAGACCCTGATGTTATCCTCGGACACCAACTAGAGGGTGTCGACTACAGTGTACTTCTCAACCGTTTGCATGAGAGGAAGATCCCTGGGTGGTCCAGGCTAGGCAGACTTCGCCGTACTACATGGCCATCCTCAATTGGCAAGGCTGGTGGCAACGTCTTCGCTGAACGCCAGATCCTGTCAGGTCGCCTTATGTGCGACCTAGCCAACGATGCTGGAAAGTCAGTCATGCTCAAGTGTCAGTCTTGGAGTTTGGCCGAGATGTGCAGTCTCTACCTTGCTGGGGACAATCGTCGCCGAGAGTTTGACAACGAAGTCGCCCTCAAGACCTGGGCTAAGGAGAAGCAGGGTCTTTTGGACTACATCACCCACATGGAAGCCGATACACACTTCATTGCAGCCCTGGCACTGGGTGTTCAGATGCTACCCCTGACCAAGGTGCTCACCAACCTGGCAGGAAACTCATGGGCCCGAACTTTGACTGGAACCCGCGCAGAGCGTAACGAATACATTCTGCTGCATGAGTTCTATCGTAACAAGTACATCTGCCCTGACAAGCAGACCTTCCGCGGCCGTCAGCGTGCTGAGGAAGCGCAACGCGAGGAAGAGGCAACCGACGGAAAGAAGAAAGACAAGTACAAGGGTGGTCTGGTTTTCGAGCCAGAGAAGGGTTTGTATGACAAGTTTGTGCTCGTCATGGACTTCAACTCCCTATACCCTTCCATTATCCAGGAGTTCAACATTTGTTTTACAACCGTGGATAGGACAGCTTCAGTAAGTCTCGAGGTGTGTGTTGTATAGCTCACAACTAACCATATATGCAGACTGCGGACGAAGAAGTAGTCCCTGAGGTGCCTACTAACCAAGACCAGGGCATCCTTCCAAGACTCATTGCTACTCTTGTCAGCAGACGTCGACAAGTCAAGAGTCTTATGAAGGACAAGAAGGCTACTCCAGAGGAGCTGGCTACATGGGATATCAAGCAGCTTGCCCTGAAGCTGACTGCCAACTCCATGTACGGATGCTTGGGTTACACCAAGTCCCGCTTCTATGCCCGACCTTTGGCTGTTTTGACAACTTTCAAGGGTCGTGAGATTCTTCGCAGTACCAAGGAGCTTGCTGAAAGCAAGTCTCTGCAAGTAATCTACGGAGATACTGACTCCGTCATGATCAATGCCAACGTTGACAATGTTGCTGATGCCTTCAAAGTTGGCAACGATTTCAAGAAGTCAGTCAACGAACAGTATAAGCTGTTGGAGATTGACATTGACAACGTCTTCCGCCGCATTCTTCTCCAAGCCAAGAAGAAGTATGCTGCTATCAACCTCGTGGAGAAGGATGGCAAGTTCATTGAGAAGATGGAAGTCAAGGGTCTTGACATGAAGCGTCGAGAATACTGTGCTCTCTCCAAAGAGATTTCTCAGCACCTCTTGAATGAGATCCTTTCCGGAGATGACACCGAGGTCTCTATCGCCCGAATCCACGAATACTTGCGCGAGACTGCTGGCAAGATGCGTGAGCAGGCAATTCCCGTGCAAAAATATGTCATCTACACACAACTTGGAAAGGCGCCCAAGGAGTATCCCAACGCCGACTCCATGCCTCAGGTTCAGGTAGCTCTGCGTGAACTAGCCAAGGGCAGGACGGTTCGCAAGGGCGATGTTATCTCATATATCATTACAGGTGACAGCAAGAGCTCTGAGCCAGCACCCAAGAGAGCCTACACACCTGCCGATCTCAAAGCAGACTCAACACTTCTCCCGGATGTCGAATGGTATATCGGCAAGCAGATCTTCCCGCCCGTTGAGCGTCTATGCGCCAACATTGTTGGCACATCGACATCACAACTGGCAGAGCATCTCGGTCTCGATATCAAGCGCTACAGCTCATTCCAAACACAGCAGAACAGCTCCAGTAACGACCTTGAGATCCACCCACTGGACTCTCAGATCCCAGATGAGGTTCGTTTTGGTGATTGTGCCCGACTGGCTCTGCGATGCCGGAAGTGCAAGGCCTCGTCCACATTCGAAGGCCTCGCTGCCTCCTCAACTCAGGTCTCCGCGGGCGGCGTTATCTGCGGTGCCTGTGGTGCCTCCATTTCGACACTCTCCATCGTGGCACAGATGGAGCACGCCATCCGCACCCAGACGAGTCGCTACTACGAGGGTTGGCTTGTGTGCGATGAGCCTCAATGCGGCAACCGAACACGCCAGATGAGCGTCTACGGCTCTCGTTGTCTTGGACCCAAGGGGCTCGCGAGAGATTGTCTTGGTCGGATGCGCTACGAATACACTGAGAAGGCCATCTACACTCAGCTACTCTACTTTGCCAGCCTTTGGGATGTAGACAAGGCCAAGACCAAGGCCACAGCCACCGAGATGTCCAGGCAAGATCGTGAAAACATCCTTGCTCAGGCTGAGCACAACCGCGTGCGCTTCGGGACTGTCAAGGGCGTCGTTGACAAGTACCTCGACAAGTGTGGTCGACAGTGGGTGGCCATGGATACCCTGTTCACTAAGCTGGGCTTCAAGCCTTTGGCATAAACGACACTGAGAGAACATAGGTGGGCATATGTATATTGATGGGCAATGGGTCACACTTGGTAGTTGGAGTCGGCGGCGTCTTGAGCGTTTCATTGTTTGTATGAGAGTGGGATTTGTATAGGATGGACATAGGGATTAACAGTTTCTCAACCAATCATTAATGAAGGATTGACGCAAGAGAGAGCCTGGATGGCATTTTTGGAGTCAAGGGAAAGATTTATCGAGTAAAGGCACGAACGGTTATTTACATAGTTCAAGATACAGCATTTAGTTAGTTATACACAAAAAAAGTCATAAGTTCTCTTTATACCCCCTAACTTGTGGTTGTTAATCATTCATCTCACTGCAGAAATACATTTTACAATCAGAGACATCAAGTTTTGAACATATATGTAAATTTTTCCTGCCACTGGCCCGTTGGCCCATGCCTCATTCGAAATTAGATGATATACAGTAAAAGCATCATTCAGACCCTTTCATCAAAGCTCGACCAGGCCAAACGCCCCTATACATTATCCACCAAGTGACGGAGCTGTTAAAGACAGACTCCGCCCTCCTTCTTGGTTGGTACAAATGCATATGCCCATGGGGCGAAGTAAAGAGATAGCCCTGTCGTCATCATCAATCATGGTCTTGTTATGTAAATCCTTTCCCTGTCCCTCATGACCTGATCGTCGAGCAACATCTAAAGCCAGCGAAGGGGCGTAAGCATGGCCAGAGGCTGCCCACGTATAACGAGGTCGCAAGAAGCAGAATGCATCGAAAATTCCGTTCCATTCCTTTCCGTTCCTTGCCTCGTTCTGCCTCGTCAATTCCGAAATTTGCAACCGCATATCCCTAAACACCACCTCCGCCGCCCACCCTTAGTCGTATGTATGTGATGGTTGCGACGTAGTGAACGTGACGCTTCTCCCCATCAATACCCCCCCTTTTCGTAGTCTTCCTGAGATAAAACAGCCAGCAACAAGCTGGCAAATGACAAAGTTGAAATCACCTTGAGCCCTGACCCAAAATCCTCCGCAACATTAAAGGAACTGAAACACACTTGAGGCATGCTCAGCAAGGGGCTGAGGGAGGTGGTAATGAGCACAATGATGAAATAAATCCCCTAGTCCGAAGTAAGGGTTGCCTCTCGCGGTGAGAGACATCATGTCCGTTTGTCTATGGGAAAGGTATCATGAGTTCAGAAAAAAAATGTGTGCTCAACTTTTAGGACACGTCTGATGGAAAAAGCCTGTAAATGCAAGAAAACACAGCCCCGCCTAGTCTATTCTGCCGAAATGCAAGACACCGAAGGAAGAAGAATACTTTTACTCGCTCTCTTTCTTTTCACTGTCAGCAGGGACAGCCTTCGACATCGCAGGAGAGGCAGAAGTAGACGGGGGCGAAGCCGGGTGGTCGTTTTCCATGTTGGCAAGGAGGCTGAGACCATGTTAGTTACGAGAACAACGACGGCTGTGGTATATGGCAGGGATATAGCTTACCTGAATGCATTAGAGTGAGAAGTGTTCTCCCGAGTGGGAGGAGTGCCGGTTCGTGACGAGGCAGCCGAGTCCTCGCCTCGAGGGCCAAGGTAACCGCCAGGACCCATACGTCTTCCGCTGTTACTACGGGAAGAGAGCATGGAAGCAGGACCCAGAGAGATGTTGCCGCTCGAGGTTCGGTTGGCGGAACCCTTCAGACGGCGCAGATCGTCCATGCCGACCTGGTTGCTGGTCTGCTGGCCGTAACCAGCTGAGAAGTTGCGAGCGTCGCCACGTCCAACAGGAGGACGGCCACCGCCCCGTTGGTTGGTGCGGGCAGCTTCTTGTGCCTTGGCGGCTTGGGCAGCCTCGGCCTCAGCTCGAACTTCTTCAAGGGTCTTGGGCCCTTTGTTAGTCTCCTTGGAGACCCAGTTGACCCTTCGAAGGTCCATGACATCCATGAGCATGAACTTGAGTCGGCTAGGTAGCTCGGGAAGATCAGCCATGGTCTGGATGCGCTGGAAGTAGGCATCCATCATGGGACGGCCCTTCTCGGTGCTGTCAAGGTTGGCACCAATGGTCCGGAGCAGCTTGCTGAGCGACTCAACTTCGGCCTCGTCAGGCACTCCCTTATAGTCGACGAGCTTGTGCACACACTCGTGCATGATGCGCTCAGTAAGCATGCCGAGCTTGTAGAGCTCTCCAATGAATTGGACGAGACCAAGACCACGTCGCTTGGCAGCGGCAGCAGCATAGTACTCGTCAGAGAGAAGCGCGGCTTCAGCAGTCTTCTTGCCTTCTTGTTCCTCATCGGGCTGCTCGGGCAGTTTGACGCTCCAGCCTCGCTCAAACTCTTCCTGACATCTGTTGAGGAGGTACTTGCGGAACAGGTTGCCACCACTGACAATGTTACCGTTCTTGTCCTTGATGCGCTCGTCACGGATGTCAGGGCTCATTGTCTCAAGCATACGCTTGCAGAACTTGGCATACATCGAAGCCCAGTGAGCCTCATCAGTGGCCTTCTCGAAAGTAAGTTGGATGACCTGGCGAAGGGTGCGGCCATCAGACTCGTCCTTGGATTGCGATGCAATGGCCAGGATCTGGTCCGCGATCCTGTCAAAGTTCTCAGGTGTCATCTTGTTGAGCGCAGCCTTGACCTTTCGTTGAACCATCTCGGGGTCGAGATAACCAGAAGCGGCAGCCGGGCCAGCAGCCTTGTTGCCCACACTGGTAGGCTTCCAACCGGAGGAAGTGACAGCAATAGGCTTGAGTTCCTTGCCAGCGGTCAAAGGCATGGTCTTAGCAGCCTGGGCTTCCTTGGCTTCCTGACCACGTTTGCTAGGACCACGACGAGAGGAGCGGCTAGGGGAGTTGGGCATAGCCTGGGAACTGTTGCGTGACTGCATTCCAGATCCGGGGAAGTTGCTGGATGAGCGGCCGAAAGATCCAACAGAGTTGGGTCGGCCAGCGTTGGAAATAGCAAAACGAAGGTTCGAATCAGACTTGGGAGGGAGCTTGGAGACAGGGGCGCCGAAGTTGCCCATGCCCATGCCAGGGAATCCACCACTAGCAGCAGAGTCACCACTACGGTGAGAGCCACCTCGGCCAGAACCGCCAGGAGTATTGGTCCTGGAACGGTCATCGCCGATCAGAGACTTGACCTGCTGATGGAATTCGAGCGAGGGCTGCTCGGTGAAGACCTTCTGAAACTGCAACAAGAAGTTGGCATCATACTTGAAAGTCTTACCCTTCTTGGCAACAGCGGCATTGAGAGCAGGGTTGGGAGATTTGATGCCGGCAGGGTAGATGTCTTGCTCAATGACCTTGAGGAAACGAGCAGACTTGAGGGACTGCAGGGCAGCGCTGGGCTGGGCAGGCTCTACAGGGTTGGTCTTCAGAGGGGCCAAGTTAAGAGCAGCGGGCTTCGCGCCACGCTTCTCAGACTTCGTCTCGGTAGCAGACTTGTCGCCACCAATCTTCATGCTAGCAAGCTTGTCGGTAACAGACTCAACCTTGGCAGTCTCGGGCTCCTTGCCACTTCGCGCCTGAGAGAGGAGGTCAGCAACAGAGACGCCAGATGCCTCGGCCTCCTGGCGTCGCTTCTCCTTCTCTTCCTCAAGACGCTCCATCTCGCGCTCCTGTTCTCGAAGCTTGCGGTCTTCTTCAGCGGCGTTCTTGACACGGTCGACCTCAGCCTGGGCCTTGGCGGCAGCCTTCTCAGCCTCGACCTTCTTGCGATGCTCTTCCTCAGCCTTCTCGCGGCGAGCATCTTCCTCCTCCATCTCACGAATCATACGCTCGATCTCATCCTCATCAGGGTCGTCACTGGTCTTGGCAGGTTCCGCGGGTTTCTCAGCGGCCTCCTCCTTCTTGGGCTCTTCAGCCTTAGGAGCGGGCTCAGGAGCCTCGGTCTCAGCTTCAGGCTTGCTTTCGGGCTCGGCCTTAGCAGGGACTGAAGGCTCAGCCTTCACCTCAGCAGGCTTATCTTCAATCTTGGCTTCAGGCTGCTCGGCGGGCTTAGGCTTGTCCTCCTTGGGAGGGGCCTGAGTAGCCTGCTTAATCTTCTCCTTGAGCTCATCCTGAATCTGCTTGGCAGTCTTCTGAGCAGGTTGGCTGTCAGTGCGGCCGTGTGAGGGAGTAGCCGGCTTGGGAGGTGGAGTGGGCGCCGAAGCAGTAACAGGAGGGGTCTTGGACTGCTGAGTGCTAGGGGCAGGGGAAGAGGGGGTTTTGAAAGATGAGGTGTCAATGACCTCACCAGCAGCATTCTTGATTTGGATGGCGGCGCTCTTCTTAGGCACCTTAACGAAGCTGCTTGCGGTGGGCTTCAAGGAAGAGTTTTGAGGCTGAGGGGTCGATGATACGACGACGGGTGCGTTCTGTTGGCTGGCGCTCGGGGGTCTCTCAGGCTGAGAGGGGGTTCGGGACATGCTGTGGCCCTGCTGATGGTAAGGAGTAACAAAGTTTTGGTTGTAGCCTGGAGAGTTAGCCTGAGGGGGAGCCATGTAGGGCATGTTGTTGTAGCCGTAGGGCATCGAAAGCGGTCGTCCGTAAGCATCCATCTGCTGATGTTGAGGCGGGTAGCCAAAGTTCTGGTTTTTAAAAGTCAGCATGTATTCAAAGAGGCCGCTTTCCGGCGACAAGTCGAAAGAACTGGGGGCATTATTCAAGGGGAAGGGTTGAGTGGGTTTTCTCAGAGAGCCTTGTGACGAGCCGTAAGATGTTACACGCGCGCTGCTGGTATCGTGTTCACGCCAAGGCTGATCTGTACGTTCGCTGAAACGTCGACGCTGGTTGAACTCGTTGCCATGCAGTTCTCGTGAAGCCTCTTGCGGACGTATAACCTGAACTGACTTTTCCAGGTCGCCACGTTTTTTATTGACCTTCTTGAGAGTCTTGAAAGGGTGCTTATCAACTTGAGAAATGGGGAACTGTACTTGTTGATGTTGTTGAGCCATAGGAGGCGGGTAATGGTATTGCGGAGGCGTCTGCATGGACATGTTTGGCTGCATGTTGGCAGTCTGCATGTTGGGGGTATTCGGCATCGAGGGTACGAGGGCCGGGCTTCGAGCCGGTTGAGGCGAGTTCGGGTAGGCCATGTTGCGAGGCTGAGGTTGGAAGGCTGGAGGCATTCCACGACCCTGACCAGGACCGTTACGGAACTGGTTGTTAGGAGGGTAACCCATTTGCTGGTTAAAGTTGTTGCCATGTGGGTTGTAACCACGGCCACGGCCACCTTGGGGTTGGAAGTTGCCCCGGCCGGCGCCCTCACCTTGCGCAGAGTGACCAGACTCGCGTCGGAAGTGAGCTCCAGGCTGTGAGTTGGGATTCGTAGGGGCGGAGCCTTGTCTCATATGGCGCTGGAAGTCAAAGAGGTCAGTATCGATTTGAAGAAGGGTACAGCATAGTCTGCCAACCAAGGGAAGAGGGGTTAAACCTACCTCGCCGTCACTACCAAGAGAACCAAAAGTCATCTGTCCGCTAGCCTGCTGGAGACCGGAAGGAGGTCGGCCGCCGCTGGCAGAGGGCTGAGGAATAGGCGAAGGAGAATGGGCAGGCGAGGGAACTCGCGCATTTCCACCGGGGATAGGAATAGGAGCAGCACTGCTGGATTGGGGAGTGCTGTGAGCCATTGCAGGCGAGTCGAAGCCAAACTGAATGCCTGACTTGGCACCACCGACGGGGCCGCCGTTGGCGACGAAGCTGTTGGGGCCGTTGGCAGCCATGGTGACAGAGCTCTTTCTAGAGTGGTCGGAACCGTTGGGGTTAGCGCTGCTGCGAGTGACAGCAGGGACAGCGGGGGTGACGGCGGATTTGCCGTTCACAGGAGACGATGAGGCGTCCTTCGCATTCTGCGAGGAAGACGAAACTCCAACCACCGCAGGAGGGTGGGATCCGGTTGCGACTATAGGGGTCTGAGCTGACTTCTTAGGCGCACCTGCAGCAGAGGCATAAGAAGGAGCCGTAGTCGCGGGGGTGTTTGTCGCCGGGATGGGGTTCTGCTGGTTGGCAGGCGACGTCATAAGGGAGTTCGTGGTCGTTCGCGATGTGAGAGTGTGTGGTGTAATATTTTTTTTGTGGGCGTCGAGGGAGAAAGCGGAATAGATGGCGCCGGGTGCCGGGACTTGTCAAATTCGAAGCTGCAGCGGGGCAACAAGATTCGACAACGAAGAAGACGCACAAGTCGTTATCTGAAAAAGAAAAAAACCACCACAATCGAGTCGAAAGGGCGGAAGAAAAAAAACAAGCGACGGTAGGTCCGAAAGGCGGCTCGAGAAGAGGTCGAGGCAGGCCGAATCGAATCGATCACAGGCGAACAAGGAGTGAAGTCGAAGTCGTACCAACGACGAAGGCGATCGTAGGCAGTCTGAGACAAGCTACGATCCTGCGCGGCGACAGAAGGAAGATAAGGGAGATGGTCTCTGTGATAGTATTAACACAGGACGTGTGATCCAATGCAGATGCAAATGGAACAGGGTCGGGTGAGGATATTTTTCCACCGGACCAGGGAGGTTGAGTTGATGGTGAGGATTTTAGAAGAAGCCGGCAAAAAAATTTGGGCAGCAGGATATGATAAGGACGAGAAGGGGCGAGAGGGAGGGCTTTCTCCGAAGGGCAGACTTCAGGTCTGGACACTGTGTGGCTGGCGGCGCTGGTCCGGGGTAGTTTGGGGTTTTATAGGCACTCGGAAGCACCTACAGTCACTGTCGCCAGCGTCTGTAACTTCATGGCTGCAGAGGGGTTTTAGGCCGCCTATACAGTGTTTTCAGGTGCCAAGGGGTGTCTTATACACTGTCCCGCTACCTGGCACGCTTCCATCGAGTCTCCAGTTGGTTGGCTAACCCGACCCAAAGAAAAAAAAAAAAAAGACGCCGCATGGTTAATTTCTCCATTCATTCGTCCGCAAGGGCCACTACGTCAATCCCCGCGGGCGAGGGCACGCTAGGGCGATGGCTCCTAACCTCCTCCAGCCTAAATCTCGATAGCTCGAGACATGGAATATCTCATCGACTCGAGGCAGATTTCACGAGCGAGTTGATGCTGCGTGTTGAGCGCAGATGCAAGAGAGAGGTATCTAGATTTGCAGGCTCTCTGTTATTTAGAGATTGTGCTCATGGCGTAAATGTCGAGTCAGTTTCGTTGTTGACTCCCAATGGTGATTCAGTGATCGGTCAGACGGACGCCTTGACTTTCACATGCCACGCCAGGGCATACCTATTGTTTGATCTCAGGTACAGGTAATTTCAATACTCAACGCCAACCAAAAGTAATACGAATTTAATATCGACAGTGCATACACAATACATATGTGCTCTTGTACGATATGTGCTCATTTCAGTCCAAAAGAGGACACCTAAAACTTAGTTTCTGAGCGCATATCTGGCATGCATCTTGAGAATATCCACGCATACCATACATACACACATACCCTTACCATCTAAACTAGCAAGGAGATAGATACTCGGATACCGAACCCGATGGTCCGGTCGTCTGTGCTGTCTGTCTCCAGGAACATGCAGCCCAGGTCATGGATTATTCCAGTGATGATACGGAGCTGTTGTTACTGGACGGGACAAGGCGTGTCAAGGCTGATACTGCGAGACGGCATATCCGAGATGGTGATTTAAACATGCCATACCAGAAAGGAGTGGAGTGATGCTGATAGGAGCGCGCGGGCCAGTCAAGGGCGTCTGCTCTCAAGGCCAACAAGGGCATGACTTGTTACAGTTTTTTGTTCTTGTATAATACCAGGGGTGACAAAGGGGCAAGACTTGGTGGCATTGTTAAGCTGACGGTTCTTTGTATCCCCATTCTTGGTGATTATCAACCACTCAGTGTCTACTATGCCTCTCTCACTTCGTGTAGCCTTGCGGCCCAGCCAGCTCCAAGCTCAGGCAGCGTTTGCCCTGATATCCATTTGCATTTGCTTTTTCCCACAGGTTACTAGCCAGATGTTTTCACAATCGACTCGCCAATCTAAATTCCTGGCTGAGAAAGACGCGTAAAGCAGCGTTTCTAGGTTCCGTGTTCGTTACCTACCTAGGTATGTTGGGTACGCACAGACAAAGTCGTGGTCTCGATACAGAGCCCAAACTCTAAAAAAGGAAGCATGAAACTATTTTTGCCTCCTTTGTCAAAATCGAGAAAGAAGAAAGAGTCACGTCCTGGGCACACAATAAGCAACAGAGCAACAAGAGAGTAGTCGATATCAGCTGCTGCCTATTCTGTGACTCAGAATAACACAGCCATTGTGAACAACATAAGCATCCTCTTGGCAACTATGCATGGGATGACATCCGTCCACGCGGTCACCTACTGTTGATATGTTGTTGACCTTTGAATAAGATGACCTAAACTTGGCAAACCTCCTCAACAGCATCACAGACACTAAATCAGTGTACAAAAGTATGGACGTACTGTTGCTATAGCAAATGATTTATTAAACCCGTCGTCACTCCTAATGTTTGCTCTCAATATATTGATTGTTTGCCTTTGCTTGGCGTCTCGCGTGTTGCTCTCCGAGATTCATGAATAAGCGATCAAAGGTACTTTGTATGGCACCAAGCCATCAAACCAATCATTTCAGAGCAATTTGAGCGTGCCCCTGTCAATGCGTCTTCCATTGTTCCATCTTGATTCTACTGCATAAAATCCTATCATCTCTTGATCAACTCTCAGGTCACCTGATAATGACGGGAAGTAATCATGTCAATGACACAAGTTGAGAAACGTCGGGATATCGACATATGATGCAAGATGATGTTGCACAAGATGAGTGACCTTGAGCCCACCGAATAAAATAAAAATGCAATTATTTAGTCCCAGCAGCTGCAGGCTCCAGATCACCCGCTCCTCGTTCCTGTACTGAGGCGCCAGAGTTTTTGGGCGTCCAACGGCCAAACGTCTTTTTTGTCATAAATGGGATTTCCCAAAGACCACATCTATCAAGGGAGCATAATAGATCAAATAGCGTGCTGGAAGTGTATAGAATTTGGTGTCTCGGTCTCATGCTGTGTAACCCCTGAATAGGTAGCTAGGTTTCCTCATATCCTGCGCCGCCACAAAACAAAAATGTACTACTCTTTCATGACTTTTAATCAACATTTCTACTCCCCCTCTCGCACTTCCAATATGTCCGCTTCTACTTCCTCTTCGTCGTCTTCATCCTCGTCCTCATCCTGGTTTGCGTATCCCTCCTCAGTCATTTCAGGTTCCTCCATGATAGTTTCGGGGACCCCTCCTTGCTCCTCCTGAAGCTGCTTGATCTTGGTGTTGGTCATCTCATACACATATTGACCCAGGTGCTCGACACTCTCCATCGGCACCTCGCCCTCTATAGCTCCATCTTCCTCGATGACCTCCCTTTCTGTCGGCCAGAGCTCCCCTGTTACCAGCATGAGCTTGTCTGGCCTTTGCAAGAGCAGATCAAAGGCAGGTCGGAGCTCAGGGCATGCTTCAAACACCTCACGGCGACCAAGGATATACAGGCCAAGGCGTGCTCGGGACAGGGCTACTGTCATGCGTCGTACATCGCGTAGGTAGCCTACCCGCGACGTTCGTGTGAGTGACAGAATGATATCTAAGAGCGACATTAGTTTTATGAGTGATTATAGGGGTGGCATGGTTTACTTACAATCATTTTGCTCGCCCTGATACTTGTCCACTGTGGCCACCGCCTTGGGTAGGCCAAAGACTGGGTTTCGAGCACAGCGGTGAGACAGCACGTCCTTTACAAGTGCCCGTTGGCCAGCATAAGTCGTGAGAATGGTAATCTTCTCAGCAGGATATCCAAGAAGACGCATATACTGAAAGATAGCCACCGCATACTCAGCCTCACCCAAGTTCTGGATAAAGTGTGGTGTAGGTTCGGCCTCACCCCGACCCTTGTAGTCAGGCACGTTGATGAACTGGTAGTCGAACTTGAATCCAGCGTTGGCCTTGACAAACTCGGGAGTTGTCTGCACACTGGGAAGGTTGCCCAGCTTGGGGTAACGCCACTGATAAAGGCTTGCAATCGAACCACGGGCACGTCCCTGCTGATCCAATGTGACAGTGGGAACTCCAAGTCGGACGAGTCGTGAGAATAGTGATTGTTCGAGATTGGCATAATGACGGAATGCGAGACTCTGAATAACTGGCGAGTTTTGAAAGTGATCTCCACACAGGACAATCCTTTGAAGGGGCATCTTGCCGTTTCGAGGCTTTTGCATCGCCAAGGGCAAGAATGTCTCAATCTCCGTCACTTGAGCAGCCTCCTCCATCACTACGTTATCATAGCGGAAACCAAGGTTTGCAATCTCGCTTCTCCTAATGGCCGCATGTGTCGTCGTCATGGCGACAATGCGTGCCTCACTTGTGAGCAGGTAGTTCGCCTTATCACGGTCTCGTCGAAGGATCTCAAACGGAAGTGCATCAGCTAGCTCCGAAAAGATCTTGGAGATATGATGATAACAGCCCTGTGCAACTTCCAATACTTGCTCTCTGTCACCCTCGGGTGGGAAAAGAGGTTGAGGGGCATCGGAAAAGTAGGTGTGAAAGGGGAAGGCTTCCACGATCTCAACTGCAGATTCAGCTGCACTAGCAACCTGCTGGAACTTGTTCCACACAGGAACGACATAGACGGTGTTAAAATAACCAGCCGTCTCAGCTGAGTTCTCGTGCGCTCCAGGTGCACCTAAGCTGGCGGCTAGCTTCCTCACTTCAAGAAGATAACGGTCTCGGTTCTCCAGAAAGGATTCAACTCGCCCATGTTTGCTGAAGTTTCCTTCTGTATCAAGCTCTTCCTCACCATGTCCAAGACGCAAAAGATGTCGCTCATCAATGTCAAGAGCAACGATCTTGGCGAATAACTGATTGAGAGCTTGATTGCTGTGCGCAAGGAACAGTGTCTTCTGCTCGGGGTAGTTGTGATAAATGTTGTTAATGATCTGTGTCGCAACATCCGTTTTACCTGTGCCAGGTGGTCCAACAACAACAGTGAGACCAGGTTGAGTACCTGATGTGATGGCTTCAATCTGAGCGGGAGTGAAGCGTACCGAGTTGAGTCTGGGGGTGTCGATGGGATAGGGCCCAGTGTTGGGTGGCTTGTAACTTGATACTTTCAATGTCTCAATCTCAGCAATAAGTGCTGGGTCGGCATCTCGGCGCCGCTTCTTGGATGGTTTGGTACCCTGAGGTTCTTCTCGCTTCTCGACAGACTCAAGAACGTAAGGTGGTCCAAAACTACCAGAAACGTCGTCACCCGGATCAATTATCTTACCGGGCAAGCTCTCCGTCAAGTGCTGCCAATCAAGAAAGGTGTCTCTAAAGTCCAACTTGCGTTCACGATTTGGTAGGTTCTTGTACGAAGCTCCCGCAGGGTCCCCGTAGCCAAGGAAAACCTCGTGGAGCCACTCGGGTAAGGGGACATCCGACAATACAAGAGTTCGGATAGATTCCAGCACAGGCTTGAAATTGTTCTCCCTTCTGCCTCGTCTTAGCAGCAGATTGACCTTGCCGTAAACATCAGCCTTTCCAGCCGCTGCCCGCTCAGCGTCATTGCTATAAGCCTGGGGATCCAGTTTTAGTTGAATACGACGCTTGCCGTCGAGGTTACCAGCTCCATCTCTGACTAGACGACCTTTGTCATCGGTGATTTGATGTACCTCGGCAGTTCGTACGGTTATCACACCTAGTCGCTCAGACTCGGACAAGGCCTCTCCTCCGTTGCTAACGGACTTGGCAGCTGATGGTTCAATTGCGAGAAGGAACACGACATCATCCTGTCGGAGAGAATCCCATTCCCTACGCACGCCTTCGCTCAACCGTCGAACGTCGAATGAGACTTCAGCGCGTACCATCGATGGCTTGTCGTCTCCAACTAGAGGAGGTACAACCTCGAGAATGGCCGGCTTCGAAATTGGCATAGCCATCTTGGAGAATCCAGCAAAGTTTGTTTCGTTGGGCCCCTTTGACTCCGGACGTAGTCGTCGTAGAGCGGTCTCGATATCCTTGCGGACTCCATAGAAAGACTCGCATCGATACAAGACAAGCGCCCGCCACAAAAAGTCGCCCACTGAAAGATATTGAAGGTTTAGCTTAGGTAGAGCCATTGGATGAGATCCATCATATGTCTCTGCTTGCTGGAAACTGTTGTCGAATAATGTCTGCTCTGTTGGTGCCAATCCCATGTTTCGAGCTGCCTCTTGGAATGTTTTCCTGCGCTCAAAGTTGGACAAAAGCACTTCGAGTAACAGCTTGCGGTCAACAACAAGACCCAGGCTTTCGGGATAAGTTGTCCGGAAACCGAGCAGCGAAACCAGATTCAAAAGCTCGTCATCTGTCAGAGGTTCGAGCAACGCTTCCAATTCGTGCCTTTGGTCAATGGAACCGTAATTAGATAAGGCCAAAACGGTCAGCTTTTCTCGGAAATGCTTCAAGGCGATGCGCTGCAGCTTTGCGAGCGATGCGCAATGCTTATCGTATGCCGCTGTTCGGCTGAATTGGACACCTGTCTGGTCGTTGATATCAAAGAAAGTAAAGTGGGAAAGGAGAGCGTGAAGGTCGCGAAGGAGGGTGTTTTCCTCGTCATTGAACATGGGTGACAATCGCATGGCAGAAATTATATGTAGGTCATGTATCAAGGTATTGACATAACGTCTTGTTGGAAGCTGGCTCTGGAGGTCAGTGAGAAATTCGGTGAACCTTTCACAGTACAGAACTTGATCTTTAAAGATGTTAGTCTATGCCACAAGCAGCCAAGAAATCAACAAAGTGTACTTACCTGCTTTACTGTGCTCTGTATAGAGTAGACCCAGAAAGTCAAGGAGTAGGGTATAGAGCCATGACCGCTCAAATCGCAGTCGCGCCTTATTGGAATCATCGGCGGCATCGTAGCGTTTGTGCGCAGCCTTCCAAGCCTTTCGTAGATGGGGGAGTTGGTCGAGACTGGCCTCACGCGATGACTCGGTCGCTAAGTTGTGCCAGATACCAATCGATACTAGAGGAGCACATTCTTTACGGACAAGAGTGCAGTCGAGACTCTGAAACGCATAAATGAGGAAACAGAGCAGTTGGGTTCGGAGAGTAACTGAGAGTGTTCGGTCAAGCATCATGGACAAGAGTCGGCGGAAGAAGGAAGAAAAGTCGGCCGGTCTATCTTCGAAGAGGGCTAAAGAGTGTCAATTGCAAGTTCAACAAAGATGATAACCTAGGCACTTACTCCATGTCGCAAGATGTTCTCTGTGCTTTACATTTGCGATGAGCGCAATCAGTAAAACGTGGTAGTTGGATGCTTCCTCTGTGTATCCAGGCCACAGGTAACTAGATAAACCTTTGTTTAGTATTCCAATCTCAACCTTCCGGATCGTTATTTCGTACCTCTCCAAGGTCTGCAGGCTTTCGAGAAGCAAGAGAGACTTGTACTGGAAGCCCTCGCGTTCAAGCACATCCCAGATGCTCTGTTTGAGAACATCATTCTTGACCTTTGGTTTAGCCGGCTTCTTACCAGACTTCAACCAATGCTTTCGCGCAAGCTGGACGAACTGGTGCTCCTCCTCTTCCACCTCAGCTGGGGTCGGTCGTCCATTGGCAGACTTGGGCTGAGGATCGTTCTGTTTCTGCGCCTTGGCAGCGCCGCTGCCCTTGAGTCGCTTTACGTTTGGCATTGTCGAATTCGGTATCGTCTCGTCATGGGCTAGGTATCGATGATTCGCAAACGTTCGCTCATGAACTGAGTCGACAATGCCGAAAAGTCGCGTGGCCGATGGGAATTCGAAGGGTTGAAGCTCAAGTTCGAAGCTTGAATCTTAGATGTCTGAGAGTGACGCCTCTTTCAAACAAACAGTCCAAAATTTCAGCCTCGCAGGACCCACGCGTCGCGCAGACTGGGTCCAGCCACACCTTAAGTAGCGGCCTAGACAATATACTTGACTTACAGTGCATACTTATGCCCAATCATAAGTCCCGACATCCGACAGAGACTTTAGGACAGCTCGCGCGACCTCTCAGCCTTCTCGCTTCCAGCATTCTAAGCTCAACTGCACATGAACCAGCCTGATCAAAGAAAACAATAAACTTCTCAAACCAAACACAACAAGTCGCACGCTGGATTCTACTGTGACTCTTACTACGACTTTGCGACTCTATTTCAGCGATTCAGAACCCCGACATTTCCGCCAGAAGCTCATCCTCTTCTCATGACAACCTCAACGAACTGCTCTCTATAACGACGAACCCAGTCGCACATCATGGCGGCGCAAGATACCGACAACCCAGCGGCCCCAGCCATTGCGGCTTTCTCGAATCTACTTGAGGAACTCCTCTCGCAGGCAGAAACGGCAAAGCAGACGTCGACGATCGAGCCAGCGCTTAATAAATCCGACTTCGATGATCTATCGGGACGAGTATCAAAGATGGCAACCGAAGTTTCTGGCCTAGCAGATCAAGATGCAAAGCCAGCAAACCACAAGGGACGCCAGTTTGCTATAATAGAAACTGCAGCCCGTGATATATTCAGTCATCTCATTGTGAGGCTCGACTCTCCCTTGCGATCTGCGCCTCGCGCTGACCACACTAGGCGACAACCACTATCGATTCTCCCAACTTCGTAAAGGTCTGGAACCTCCTCGATCTTCTTTCAATCCTCTCTGACGATGGACAATGCGACCCGGCACTTCTATTCTGGCTAGCTGAGGAACTGCTCGACAGCCAAACTATCGCTGGCTGCCGCAAGATCTTCGACTTTCTCGAATCTAGACGAGAGCGAATCACAGCGAACCATTTCAAGCAAAAACAGTTAATCATCCTGAGAACATGTAACGAATTACTGCGTCGACTATCTCGTGCTGAGGACACCGCGTTCTGTGGTCGAGTCTTCATCTTCATGTTCCAGAGCTTTCCGCTAGGCGACAAGAGCTCTGTGAACCTCCGAGGTGAATACCACGTTGAGAATGTCACCACTTATGAAACAATACCGGCCAACGATGGCTCCAAAATGGCTGTGGATGAGCCAGAAGAGCCGTCGAAAGAACAGTCCGACTCGAAATCTGCCCCAAAATCCACGGATGCCAAAAAGGGAGACAAGGATAAGCCTCTATCGACTGATGAACTATATCCTTTATTCTGGTCCCTTCAAGAAAGCTTCAGTCAGCCCAAGAAGCTCTTTGAGACCGCAAACTTGACATCTTTCAAAGAAAGTCTGGCTGCCACAATAAAGGTCTTTCAAACAATACATAATGATTCTAGACGAAGTCTCAAGCGCAAGAGAGAAAACGGCGACGACGACGACGAGAGTTCTAATGCGTTCAATCCTAAATATCTCACTAGCAAAGACTTGTTCGACCTGGAGGTAAACATCGATGCAGTTCAATCCTTCGACTTGACCGTTCTAACAGCCCCTATAGATCAGTGACTTGTCTTTCCGACGACACATATTGGTGCAAGCTCTCATAATCATGGATTTTCTTCTTTCCCTTTCTGCTCAAGCACGAACGAAGCTTACAGAATCCCTTCCTGCCAATGCCAGTTTGAACAAGGCTGTCATGTACGGAGACCAAGTTTTGAGCGAAGAGGACGTGAGTATATACACAAACTGGGGACCGTCAAGAACTAAAGTGACTAACCTTTGTCAGACTAAATGGGCCAACGATATGAAGAAAACCATTGCAGACTATCTCCGTCAAGGAGCTGACGGGCCATACTTCTATCGAATGGTAGAAACCGTGCTGGCTAGGGACAAGAACTGGGTTCGCTGGAAGATTGAAGGCTGCCATCCAATCAAACGAGACCCCGTCTCGCCGTCAACCTTTATCGAGGCAAAGAGTAATGTCCAGCGTATGGCCACCAACAAGCGGTTAAGAGCGGTCCCCATGGGCTCTGTATCCCTTGACTTCCTTCGAGAGGAGGACGAGGAGACAGCAATGGATCGTCTCAAAGTAAAGGAGAGATATGAGCTTCCTGAGCTTGACAGCTTCAAACGCAAGATCGCCGACGACGATTTTGAGATCGAGATGCCAACCAACGACCAAACAAAAGCCGCAGCCATCGCCGGCAAGGCCAGCAAGAGCTGGAGAGCACTCCGCATTGCTGCACGTACAAAGCTCGCCGCCTTCGACAAGATTGAAGATCCCAAGAAGATCGACATCGTGTTCGAGGAGCTTACAGAAGCGGACGACGCCGAAGACACTGCTGAGCCTACCGCCAGCGAAGAAGACATGCCCACCAACCGAGATCCAATCATCATCTCAGGTGTTAAGGGTGTAGGTAAATCTACCGTTATTAACAGATTGATGGAAGAGCACAAGGGCGTGTTCGCTACGGTCGTCCGGCACACTACGCGAGAACCACTCGCGGACGAAGTCAACGGCAAGACGTTCCACTTTGTCAAGCAGCAAGAGTTCAACCAGCTCCGTGATGGCGATCGCTTGATAGAATCAGGTACGCGCGATCGTGTCGATTATGGAACTAGTTCCAAGGCCATCGACGCCGTGACAGAAACGGGCAAAGTCCCTATAATTGAGCTTGATGTCGAGGTAAGCCGACACCAATCTCGGATTTCTGTAAATGCTAACCCTTCGTCTTCAGGCTGCCCAGTACGCCAAAGATATGGATTTCCAAGCTCGCTACGTCCTTGTCAAGACGTCTACTCCCGAGACTCTCGAGCAGCGACTCAAGGTATCAGGCAAGGAGGACTCGACAATTCAAGAGATACTGAAGAAGTTGCCTACAGAGCTTGAGCCCGCCAAGATGGATGAGCTCTTCGATAGCACCATTGTTGATGACGAGGAGGCTACAGCAGTCAAGACTTTGGGAGACTACATCTATGGGAAGACTGAAGGTGGTTCTACCGGCGAGCAGGTCTCAGGGGAAGACACAGCTATGAAGGATGCAGAAAACAATGGCACCGAAGGTGCCGAGACAAAGGAGGCTGCAATGGCAGACGCATAATGCCAGGGCAGGGTCTGTTAGAAGTTGTTGATATATGGTCATGGAGAATATGTATTTGTAGAATAGATTAAGGCAGCTTTGGCAATGGGCAACATGATACCCCAATTCTCGAGTGTACAAGGTCGCTACTCTGAGTAACGAACATCTGTGATGATATCGATTAATGTCACCAGATACAGCACGAACAATCATACAGGCGAACTTAAGAGATCCAATAAGAATATGATTCAACAATCTCAATCCCGAAAACAACTACAACTAGAACTAGACTGCGCTCGTCAGCTACGTGTAAGCAGGAATTACACTACACCCGCTTTTGAGCTAGACTCGAGACATGAAGTAAAGAATCACACAAAGCAAGTCCGCACCGGGTAGAGGGTTTTACTCCTCATCAGAAGACTCCTCCGAGTCAGCCTCAGCAAGCCAAGTCAAGAAAGGCTCAGCAGCCTTGCGGACCTTCTTGGAGGTGGAAATATCAGTGTACTTCTTGCTGGCTTTAGATCCCCACTTGGTAACGACCTCCTCGCTGATCAGGTCGTAGTGGTAGTAAAGCTGGAGGATCTTGACGATGGACTGGAACATCTCTGGGTGATCGGCCGCCAGAGAGCCAACAAGACGCTCAGTGCCTCCGAGAAGAGCCTTCTCGTGACGCTCAGAGGTAACGAACTATATCAGATTAGTACTTTAACGTGTCAACATTGGTCAGAAAAATGAACATACCTGCTTGAGCATAGTGGCACGCTTAGGAATTTGGGCAACGATGTTCTTGTCAAATATGGTCTGAACAAGAACGAGAACGCTACGGTGCTTGCCCTCAATACCAAGTTCCTTGGCCTTGACATAGATGTCAATTGACTCGACCTTGTCAATGCTGCCCTTCTCCTGAGCCTGGGACTGGATCCAGTCGCCGAGCTCGTCGTAAACGGTAGGACCACCCTCACCCTCCTCGTCGTCATCATCACCAATGTTGAGCTTCTGCTTGAATTCACCAGGGAGCGAGGCTTGGCGGGCCTTGACAGCCTCCTCACTCATGTCAACGGCCCACTCGTGCTCCTTGACTTCGGCCTCCTTGGGAACTTCAGCAGCCTCAGCCTGCATCTTCTGGAACTCGTCATCACTACCAACATCTTCATCGCCGTTCTCGTTGGAACCGTTCTCAGAAGCTTCATCACTACCAGCGCCGTTCTGGCCGTTGGTGCCATTAGCAGCGTTACCGTTCTGTTTGGCCTTCTTGGCAGCCCTGCGTTCAGCCTTGTCCTTCTTGCCCTTCTTGGGCTGGTTCTTGAGGATAAAACCACTGAGCTTCAGGCGGATATCGACATCTGTACGCTGACCACAAGCCTTGCAGTCAAGCAAGATACGATCATCCTTGATGACAACATCGGTCTCGGGGTTCTTGCACTTCTTGCAGAGAACGAACTTGTTGATGAAGCCATCGAGATGATCCTGAAGCTTGGGAGCATCGTGGGCGCCGTTGATGATCCAACGGTCATCCTTGGGGTCAATGTTGGTCTGAGCACCGAGCTCAAAACCAAAGTACTTGATGACATAAGAACCAGGACGGGCGAGAGAGGCGGCGACGCTGCTCAGATTGACAACAACGGTCTTGATACCGTTTCCTTTGCCTTCGATCTTGGTCTGCAGACGCTCCATCTTGTAACGATAGAAGGCATCGCTGACATCGCGACGAACGTTGACGAGAGCCATGATGACGGTGTTGGGTATTTACTGTCGGAATAATAAGAGTGACAGGGCGAAGCTGGTGGCGAGGCTAGTAGTTGACGAAGTCGTGGGATGACAAGTATGTCATAGATGGACTTGATAGCAGAATGGTAGTGAGAGCGGGCGGAGCAACGAAGGTTTCAGTGCTCGACGAGATTTTTGATTGACATGTGGCAGACCGGATCGATGATCGGATACTGATGGTTATTCATAGACAAATCTGGTGTGTCTGTATTTCAGCCGTCGGAACTGATGTCGGGGCTACAAGGCTTTCGCGGTATGCGAAATAACTGCAGCTTGAAAAGGTGTCTGAAGACGGAGTGCTGGTCGTGCTGATACATAAACAGCAGTGTGGCTCGACGGGATATATGTGTTCGGGGGGTACCGATTACGAGGTTGCAAGCGATGACCGACGAAACAAGACGCTCCTAGGCCAACACGAATGGTGCAAGGTTCGGACGGGCAGAGAGAGCCAGGAAGCGGGGGGAGTCAAAGTAGAAGATGCGCGCTGCGACCAAGAGAGTCAACAGGCAAGTACGAGGGCGAGATACGCTTTTACGCGATGTACGGGAGTGCCTGGAAGGGACGCGAGTTTGCTGTCTCGATGATATGAGATGCAGTGTGTGGTGTTGAGGAAGAGAAGAAAAATTGCGAAAGAGGAGCAAAGAAGAGAGTTATGTAATAATGAGGAGGAGGGAGGGGCGATGTTAGGGCCGACCGGGTTTTTTGGACGGACGCTAAGATTGAGAAAGAACGGGGGCAAGCGGCAAAGTCTGGCACGAACACGTTTGTTTGGTGCTTTAATTTATGTCAGACCAAAGTGACAGTAGCATTGTAAAATTCTCGAGTAAGATCTGAGCACAAAAAATATTCAATTATTCATGCTCAGTGCCCACATTGACTGTTTCACTGAGCCAGCAAACTTTGACGGCCCGCCAGGCGGAACATACAGAGTGACAGGTAATTCACTGTGCTCCCAGCTGCTCGCCCGGCTTGTAGCGCCAAACCTAGGCCCCTACGACCCACTGTGAAACAGCTCGCCTCCGACGGCGGGGCCGTGTTCTCGAACTTCAGCCGCCAGGAAGCGCTGTCAACCTGTCGCACTGTGCATAAGCGCGGGGCGCCCAACCAACAATTCCATAACACCACCATTGGGTGGTGTTCGGACTTAAAAGTCACAAACTCCTACCGAGGAATGGAAATCACGCCTTTTGTATTTGGTGTCTGCTTGTGATTATTAATTATTTTGCTGTAATGCGCTGTGACTTATGTATCTCGGTCCCCTATTGTTCAATTTCACCACAATTCAGCCCCTGAATGTTTGTCAAGCGTATATTGGCGGTAAAGGCGTATCTAGAAGTTCAAATCCTGACAACATATTCCCATATTTAACATTGCGATAAGACGAAGAATACAAGATGAACAGTGTATTAATGAGATGTTTACTTTTAGCTATATGAATATAAAACTCAAATACCTGTTACGGAGATTTGCTGTGTTTCTCCTGAGTTTGGCGACACGAAAGCTACTTAGGGATGTTGAGTTTCTGAAACCTCCAAAGCCTCAACCATCTACTTTCACATGACTCAGTTTCACTATTTCTTCGAGTTCAAGTCCCCGTCTTTCACTGGCACGAATTTGAGAAGACATCGCTTTCCAAGAGGTCGTGACGAGATAAGTTGATCGTCCATGGCCATAGACTCGCTCTTCATCGATGCTTCTGGCTCGGTTTCGTATTGTGAATACACGTCACGCAAGAGTGTCTTCATCTCTGCCATGGCAAGGCTACAAGCTCTGTCAGTACTCTTTTCCTTATGCCTTTCAATCTTCAAACACCGCTACTCACTGCTTTCCAATACACCCTCTGCCTCCACTAGAGAAGGCCCATTGATGTCGCCTTCGCTCGGCGTCTCCTTCAGCTTCCAGCCACCGCTCGGGGTAAAATTTGTCCGGGTCAGGGAAGACATGGTCGTTGGTTCTATGAACCGACATGGCCTGGCAACTAACAACGGTCTTCTCAGGTAACGAGAATCCATCAATGACACGGCCGCCCTGAGGGACATACCGAGGTAGGGACATGGGAATGGCAGGGAAACACCTCAGTCCTTCGTTCAGTACAGCGTCCAGAATCGGGAGCTCATCGAAAGGTGCATCAGACTTCGCTCGAAACTCCTCTCGTAAAAGACGCTGGTACTTGACTGATCGAGGTTGCGAGAGTTCCCACATCAAGAAGCATAGAACATCGCCAGTCGTATCAATGCCTGCGGCCATATGATCGAGACACTCAGCAGCCATATCCATAGTATCAAGTACGCTATCCTTCTCTTTGAGCCTGTTCAAGACAGTGAAGTCTGCTGCCCCATCCTCTTTGGCGCTTTGGATGACAAAATTGTCGGCCAAGGGGATCGAGCGAGGCTTGGCGAAGCTGGCCAGGACTCTTGATACAACACTATGAAGAGTTGGACTGTAATATTGAACCAGCCGGTCTGTTATGCAATAAGTAACGATTTCGGGCTTTTCTGCCATTGCAACTCACTCTGCAGGCTGTCGTCGGCAGCCACTTGATGCATCATTTCTTCATCGTCCTCTTTCTGCAAGCAGTTACTCCCATATGGATGGAACAGCTGGTGTGTAACACAATCGCAGGCATACGCATGCAACGCTGGTCTGGTCAGCCGTTGTTCTCCAAGACTTCAGTATTCGGGTTGGGCACCAACCTCTCTATTTTGGAACGTTAGCTTTGCTCTTGCCCGTGGTTAGGGACTGTACTTACAAAGACATCTGCCGTCTTTCCAGGCGAGTTGACACAACGCTCAACAAACTTATTGGACCTGTCTTTAATCCCGGCCAAAGGTGCAGTCTTCATAACGTTACTGTTGGCATATCGATCACCGATCATTCTTCTTCGCTTCGCATGCTGCAGTATAGAGTTAGCTGGTAGACATTAACATAGTCCAGCTGAACTTACGTCGCCTTTGACCAATGTTGAAAACATAGTTCTGCATAGCAACAAGGTCAGCACTGTCCGTTCCAATCACCATACTAAGCCTACCGTTTGCCATAGACCTGAAAGAGATCATAGAACTCTGTCTTATCATATCCACTACCTCCAGAACCATAGATCTCTTTGAGAGCGGCAATTGAAGTGAAGGAGACTTCGTCAGGAGCAACGCGGACGACTGGGCCATACTTCTTGTGAAGTTCATGTATATACACGGTGCGGTTGGCGTTGAGTTCGTGCCATTTCAACACAAGTGAAGTGAAGTTGGTCACGAGCGGGCCAGGAACCTTTGCCGTGGCCGAAGTCAGGCGGACGACGATATGAACAACGAGTAGCAAGAGAGCAACTCCGGCAGCAAAGCTAGGCGACAATATCAGCATGACGGCGATAGTTTAGGGCAGATTCCCTGGTAGACCATATAAGAGTGAAGGTGGTAGAGAAAGAGTATGACTCTAGTCTAACCAATTGATCTGCTAGATCCAACTTCTTATCACGGGGCGTCGTAGATAAAAGTAGCTCCGATAGAGTGCAACACCTCCGATCTGGGCCCGAGTTGATGCTTGTGGTGGAGCTACCGAGTTACTGGCAGCTACAGTACGTAACAGAAACTCGATAAGTGAAGCCATAACTACCTTTATACTATACATGATCAACTCTTTAGGTACCTACTAACTTGATTCTCACTTCTTTGTCATGTCTCAACCAAACGTCGTCCCCACAATCTGGGGTTCCCCTCCCCGCGGGGCCTCCCGTCCTGTCTTGTCAGCCCTTTTACTAACAGGACAATCTATAATATTTCTGCTTCCACGTAGTTCTTAAAAGTGTTTCTCATAGCTCAGGTTAACTATTATAAATGGACTAGAGCGTTCGTTGGCATTCGAAGGAAGTTACCTATATCTTTCTCACATCATGTATCTTCTTAACCTGCCCAGCTTCTTTGTCTCTTGTTATCTGTATAGGTATGAGACATGAAAAGAGGCCTGCTTTTGGTTAGATTAAGCTCTCCACCAGAATATATATGCCTCCAAACATATCCCCAAGTTTACAAGCCCTGCTTCTTATTACCACCAACATCCTAAGGACCAGCCATTCCAAACCAACTCAGAAACCATCTCCAGCCCGGGATCTGCATTGGAGCCTTTGGGGGATATTCCTTGCCATCGATCTCGGTTCGCGGAGTACAGGTGCACCAGTACGACTCTGGCACACCGTCGAATACCTGTTTGACATGGCTACCGCATCCACGCCATGCCTTCTTCGCTGGATGTTATGGCATTGTTTAGTCTTGTGTAAACCAAGGTAGATCAGGAGCACCACGGGCACTTACAGCATGTTGGGCAGGTAGTTCCAAAACACATGATGGCCGGTCTTTGGATAGAAATTATGCTGAGTGTATAGTAAGTTGAGGGGTGACATGTCTAATGTAACTGTTAAGAACAAAGAACTCCTTGGCTATATCGAGGAGCGACCCCTTAGTCATGGCCAGTTGGTCAATGTGTATATTTGATCGGTTGGTCACCAACTTCAAGCCACTTCCTCTCGAGTTTGGAATACCCTAGACACTAGCAATAATCTGATGAAGCTGTCTACTCTGTATATCCTAGCTAAATACTCCCAGTACGAACATCACAATGACAGGGGGGTGTGAAAAATTACTATAAGCTTTCTAATCGACTCCGTTCTCGTGTTGTAATATTGATGCTCGGATGTTGGTATTGTTTTTAAAGCCACCTACCTGGTCATGGCCGCACACTATCTCAAGTCAATCCCACATAGTACATCTTTTCAAACCAAGCACATATCAACAAGACCACAAAGAGAAGCCCTAATTAACAAAGCAAGCTCCTAATTTCCACCAGCCAGCGAGAGATAGTCAATATGGATACCATCGAGAAGTTTCTGCCCACTCTGTCGTGTCAGCACACCCCTGTCTGACAGGAAGCTTGTGGGTTGCTATTCATAGTAACAGCCAGCCAGGGTACTCGCTTTAAAGATGGAGACTCAAATTTCCAAGATGATAAGCTCAAGGAACCTTGTAACCTGGCAGGAGAGGGACCCTGTATTATCAATATCAAATAGCATATAGGTTACTAGATGGAACAATTACATTATAATACGATAACCTTACATTGCCGTGAAAAATCATAACTATAAAATATTGGAATTACCCTGGCTCAGATTGTGTATTTACGGAGCACAATCCTAGCATCATTTCTCAACCGCAGGATCAGACATCCCAGCCCGCAAATACACAGCCTCCTTCCAACGGTTCCCACAGCCTGGCCTAGGCTTCAAATTCGGCCCAAGGCAGCGTACGACGAGGCTAATAAATGCAAGCGAGAGATGATAAAGGCCTAAACCAATAGTTCCTGTACGAAGTAGAGTAGAGCAGCTGACTTGCTGACACCCGAAGCTTGGAAGTGGACGAACCTCTCCCTCCGTATGAGGAAAAAGATTCGATGCTGCTGACCATCCAAGCACTGGAGCGCTTGTTGCCAAGTTACATTATATATTCTTCCAGAACACCCTACGCAGCATGGAAGGCATTGGTAACTAGACTTGGGACGTGCTAAGGCGATGGGAGTCCTGGCCAGGCATGGAGTCGTGCGAGCGGCCTAGGCGAACTTGTGCATAGCCTCGAAGGATATGTAGTTGGATTTAGTCAAGAGATAACAAAACAGACCTTGGCATTCACTTAAGACTGGGATGAATATAATGTCCTCTATGTAGGCCAGAAAATGTATAGAATAGGTACCGAGATCATGTCATCATTGGCACTAACACCAAGCTACGCACCCGGCTTGGAGGTTGTGCCATATTTAGAGAGCTCATTTATTGACTGCAGATGAACGCCCATTCATCGTGACATCAACTGCTGTTAGCTATGGACTTGCAATTAGGTAGTGTATGTACATATTGTGATATCTCAATTCATGACACCTCCCAAATACAACGTCCGCTACTGTATCCGCCTTACAACCGGGCCCGTTCGTCAACGGAACTAATGCTACCTGTAATATCAGTCCCAAGAGATCAGAGCACATCTCTCCAGGGATCTTCGGTGTCCACGAGGTCCAAATGCAGCGGATAAGGCGCTGAACATCCACTACAGGACCATACCATGGCGGCGGATTGAGCACGGGCTGATAGCCCAGTTGCAGTTGCGTCGTGTCGTGTCCAACCCGTCCGATCGGTAGGTGTCGAGCCTGGGGCACTGTAACTTAACTTAACTCAACTTGGTACCCCCAGCCTACCTTAGCTACTACCTACCTTAAGCATATTGGATTCGTATCCCTCATCTTCCACCAACTCTTCCAAACGTTGACTGTTCAACATCTCCCGTCCTCGACTTGGGCTGCGCGCGATCACCTCCTCCGGACCCTCTCCCAACCCGCCGTCCGCAACGACAATCGCAATTCGCAGTATGCGCAGCTTCGGTCGCCTCGGAAAGCACAGCAACCGGTCATCGCAAGCGCTCGCAGAGCCGCGATCCCCGTCCAAAACGCCTGCGACGACGGCTACGACGACGAACCAGCCCGCGACGAGCGGCAGTGCTGCGACACCGCAACCCCAGCTCCCGCAGGATCAGTATCAGGTTCAGCAGCACCAGCAGCTCCTTGACGAGGCCGACTCAGCCTCCCACGGCGCCCACTTCGGCCACTCGCACTCGCACAACAATAGTGCCAATGCCAGCGCCGGTGCCAGCGCCAATAATCCTTCCAACTCGATAACCCCCCATTCAGCCTTGTCCTCGTCCCATAACACCGCCTTCAGCTCGAGCGAGTCGTTTGATTCACAACAGCCGCCTGCTGCACCACCATCTCATTATATGCAACAGCAGCAACCGCCGTTACATCTTCAACATCCACAGCAACAGCAACAGCAGCAGTCCTCCGCTCCTGGCGCCCCTCCCCCACCTCACCTCTACAGCTCGCCCTCAGCTGCCAGTAGCACGACCGGTGCCAGCATCAACAACCCCCCTTCGTTACAGCAGCAGCAGAGCTCCAATCTTTCAGGCGTTGCCTTTGACGCTCATCACCAGCCTCGCAGTGACTTTGACGACCCCGGTCTAGGTCGCTCGCAGAGTATACGCTATAACAATACCACGCCTTACAACATCCAGACCTCATCTGTCGACGACCTAAATCGCTACGGTCAAGCTCCTCCTCCTCAGCAGCAGCAACAACAGCAGACACAAGCAGCAGCAGCCCCCGAAAAGCGCTCGACTCGAAAACTGATTAAGGGCATCTTTTCTGGGTCCAGTCGTGGGGCGTCTGACGTCCAGCAGCAGCAGCAGCACCACCACGGCATAAGCATCGGCCACAGTCACGGTCACAACCAATCCTACGATAATACTGGCGGCCTTGCACGTAGACCGTCCAAGCGGGTGAGCAATCCACCGCCTTTCCTATTGAATCGTTCCCTTCCTTGTTTCCTAGTCGTTCAACGCCCTGCTCTCTCATTATCTTATCGTTTGCAAACTTGAACCCTTGGTCCTGCTCTCTCGTACCCGTTCCCCTCTCTCAGCCCAACACAACGCCCAAATCTTACTCCCAATCTCACTCCGCCCATCTCTCTACCCTTCTTATCCGGCATAGCAGTCCGCCATAGCCAAGCAGCCACAGCCGTCAGGCCTGGTCCAGAACCCGACCCAATCCCCTTTTCCCTCCCCAGCCCAAGCCCAGGTAGTGATACTTGGCTGCCATTGGCGCCCTTGCCGCCTCCGCCAGCTCAAGCTGAGCTTCTTTAGCAGGTCCAGCAGCCTCCCGAGAGTCAACGCTCCCCCCTACCCCAGCTTTTGTCTCACCAGGGTCTCGACAACATTAGTGAACACTACAACGCACATGAGTCTAACCAGCCTTTGCCTTTGCAGACTTCTCGCATTTCGCTCCACAACACAATTCGCCAAATAGCTGGAGAAGCAGACCAACAACAGCACCCCTACGACGAGGCCTCATATCACCAGAGCCAGGCCCCGCCTCAGCAGCCGCAGCAGCCCCACGTTCAGCTACACGCACAAGATCAACAACAGCAACCTGGTTACGAGGCGAGCGCATACGAGCAGCAACCGTCACCACTACCGGCACAACACTCGCCTTCGCAACAGCCTTATCAATTTCCCAACGCTCAACAGCAATCCAACTATCATCAGAGCGGTATTCCAGGTGTTGATCTGAGAACAGTCCCCGCGCACCTAGGCCCTAGCTCTCAGTTTCAGAACCCTGAAACAATCTCACAGTTTTCGCATGAGTCGCCAATTGCCGATTCTGATCAGCGCTCAGGCAACCTGCAATCGGCATCTACGTCGCCTGCTGTAAACCACGCAGTATACGTACAGAATCAAGGCTCGACTCCGAGTCTACCCCCCGTTCAACAGATAACCCCCCAGCCGCAGCAACAGGGTATGGCACCACAACCTACCGGAGGACCTCCACCCTCGCGCCGTCCTGAGTCCGAAAAGATGCGCGGCCAAGCCGACATCCCTGGCGGCCCGCCCCCCACTTACCGTCCCGGCAATTCCATGAATAATATGAACCCGCTGCCTCCTGTTCCGCCCCAGGCTGCCGGCCAGCCACCGGTCTACCGAGGCGATCGCCCGCAGCAGTTTGACGGCCAGCCGGTGGATCAGGGACGAGACAGCCCTCAACCTGTATCTGCTGTTCCGGCCGAAGCTGGCGAGAACGACAAGTCATTCAAAGATCTGTGTAAGTAAAATATCAAAGACCATCGCCGTGGTGCAACGAGGAATGCACGCTGACCGTCCACAGTGACAAAGTACAAGAACGTTAAGCGACTTTATTTCGATGGCAAGGGACAGATTGAACTGCTCAATGGTCAAATTGTGCATCTCCAGAACGCCGTAGCCAACCAGCGCATGTCTCAGTCGCGCACCGCTCTTGACGATAGTGAGTATTCGACACGGTTCAACCGACTCAACGGTGCCATCAACAACCTTGCATTCAATATCAGGAAAGATTGGCGGTGCGTACCGCAATGGCTGGACAAGTATGTCAGCGCAGAGGCGTTAAAGACAGGAAAGGCCGAGATGACGGCAATTGGACGAGCTGTTATTTCGCGATGGATAATGGAGGAAGTGTTCAACAAGTGTTTCCACCCAGGACTGGATGCGCAGCTAAGCCAATCTCTCAAGGAGATGGAGCTCAACATCCGAAACAATGCGTACACAATGAGCAGCCAGGAAGAATTCGATGCGTTGACAAACAAGATTGTGAGCTGGCGAATGACATCGCTGGATGGACTTCAGCGGCAGCTCAACTCACCGGCAGCCAACGAAAACCGCAACACACTTATAAGCAAGACGACCACTAACCTGACGGCTTGCCTCTACCAGTTCCTCAACACACCGCCCCCAGCAGGCGTGGAGGGCAGCACATCAATGATTGTGGAACTTGCGATAGGCATCGCCGCCAACCTTCCCCTGGAGAGCCGTGACGTTGCCATCACTTTGCCGCTACCTGGAGATATGGTTCAGCCGCATGTAATGGAAGTGGAGAAGGCAGCATTGCCAGTGCTGGAAGCTCAAAAGGGAGATGGCGAAGGCGAGGATAAGGATGGTGATGGCGATGACAAGAGCGGCAAAGTTAAGACTGGTACGTTGAATAAAGCAGCCCCGCCTGAGAGCGGGGAGGGTAACGACGCTCCAAAGAGCACAACAAGGACGGATGCTGACAAGGATGATTTTGTAGCGGCCCTGCCGAAGGATTCCAACAGGGTGCGGTTCGCAGGTTTCATGGCGTTGGAAGTTCGAGGAAGACAGGTGTTGATGAAGGCACCAGTCTGGACTCTGTGAGAAGAGCGCTTTGTTAGATGCGCTCTACGATAGTGGAAGTCAGGGACGCAGAGAGGGAGTGAATCGTTATGCGTGCCGGTCGAGGCGACGGCAAAGTGAAGACGAGAGAATTTAACGGCTAGATATCCGGTGAGAGAGCAAGGCGAGTTGGAGAGCCAGACTGGGCATGGCAACATTGCCTGGACAGGCCAGACGGTACGAAGGATCACGAACGATATGATGAGCTTTCTGAAGGATGAAGAATATTGTCCGTTATTTTGTTCTGTATATGGATGTCACGAGATGAGCAGCACGAGATGCTGCGAGAGGTTTCTGTTGTCGTCTGCGAGCAGATGTAAACCAAGTCTAGAGCTGTGAGAAAGACTCGAGATTATCTTGACTGAACATGAGGGTGTGAATGAACGTGAATGATGCTTGTTGATGTAGGGTTTGAATAATAAGAATTGGTAATCAATCAGGCGTTAGACTCCTGAGAGTGAGTTGCTCGGGATGAATGATGATGAAGCTACAATACTTACCGCATTTGGACTTGATTCGAGATGAGTCGAAGGTTAAGACTGGATCTGAAGCAACTACTAGGTAGGGAATAGCTTGTAGAGGCACAGCCACAAGTAACTGATGATGGAAGGTAAAGAATGGATGCATAAATTTACAAAACTAGAAGGCGAGGAGTCATTCCCATTGGAAGAGTCATCAGCTAGGTACTGTACCTTGTCCATACCTACCTAGTGGCAATGCTTTGGGCAATTTTCCAGGTGACTCATTATGCTCAATTACTGTTTTCAGACCTTCAGCGCCTTTTGCACTGGAGAATAGCTCAAAGGTGCTGACTTCAGCGGGGACCCTTAGCTCCACTATCATACAAAGTCCCTTTACCTGCCATTACATAAAAAGCGGGCAGGAGCTCCCCCCAAGACCACCCGACTGCAGAGCCAGAAGAAAAAAAAAAACCTTGCCAGTTACCAACACATCCACTTTCTTCCTACATCGCGACACCTTCAAAATTCTAGACTCTACGACTTGCACGACTCTAAACACTTCAGCAATCATGGCGGTCCGAGCTCAATTCGAAAACTCCAATGAGTATGTACTGTTCTCTTTGCTCCTTCTTTGCGACTGAAGCTCTCCCTCTCTTGTACCTCGTGAACCCCGCCCCCGCCTTTCTCTGATGCGGCGCATGTCGACTCTGAGAACAAAAGAGATCAGAACAGAACACCAGATATTGGAAATACAAGACACACTTACTAACCTATGGTTTCTCTACAGGGTCGGTGTCTTTTCCACCTTGACCAACTCCTATGCTCTCGTTGCCCTCGGTGCCAGCGAGAACTTCTACAGGTAAGCAAGCCCTCTGGACACCCCTCAACCACACACCTCCCACTGACTTCTCCTCTCCAGTGTCTTCGAGGCCGAACTCCAAGACATCATCCCTACCGTTCGCACCACTATCGCGGGTACTCGCATCATCGGCCGTCTCACTGCCGGCAACCGAAAGGGTCTCCTCGTGCCCACGACCACAACCGACCAGGAGCTGCAGCACCTGCGTAATTCACTGCCTGACTCGGTCCGCATCCAGCGCATTGAGGAGCGTCTGTCAGCCCTTGGAAACGTTATCGTCACAAACGACCATATCGCTCTTGTCCACCCTGACCTGGAGCGCGAAACAGAAGAGATCATCGCAGACGTGCTCGGCGTCGAGGTGTTCCGACAGACCGTCGCCGACAACGTCCTAGTGGGTAGCTACATGAGCTTGTCCAACCAGGGCGGTCTCGTGCATCCCAAGACTCCCATCCAGGACCAGGACGAGCTATCCAGCTTGCTCCAGGTCCCCCTCGTGGCCGGAAGTGTCAACCGCGGATCCAACGTCGTCGGCGCTGGAATGGTTGTTAACGACTGGCTCGCCGTCACCGGTCTCGACACTACTGCCACTGAGCTCAGCGTCATCGAGAGCGTGTTCCGCCTCGGCGAGGGCCAGGGCCCCAGCAACATCAACACCAGCATGAAGGACACCATGGTCGAGTCTTTCTACTAAGCTCTCCATCTATGGTTTTGTTTTTAATGATTACGGGCTTTGCTGTTACTGTTTGGGTTACTGAATTGGGCGACTCTTTAGTCAAACTTAACTACATGGGGCCTGGTGTTTGGTACTTTTTGTGATTGGTATTCGGAATGTTCATGATGATCGAATGATAAGGAAGAGGCATAATTCCATACCGTGAGACTTGAATCTCCATATAAAATAGAGTTATAAAGGATCTTCTCTTGTCATTTAAATCTAGCCATTACGGTGAATATATAAACAGTGAAGAATTCGTATAATACTAAGAAAGAGCAAGATAATCATACTCATATCTGAGCTACTAATCGTGTATACATACGATCTGTAGTATCAGATCTGCTGCTGTTTTATAAAGTGCCCAGTTACCCCGCGTTCACCGCCTACCGCTTCTGGCCATGCCTCAATATCCCCCACCACAAAATATCCCATCAACCAATCTGAATAGCTTCATATCTCAAGCAGAACTTCTCCTGCAAGACGAATCTACGAGAGACAAAGATATCACAATGGCCTCGAATGAAAAACCTCAACATCTAGAGCCCTCAAAGCTTGGCACAAAACAATAGTCTGAACCCCCTCCTTTCTCCCTCCCACTCAATCTAACATTCTGCCACCCTTCCAGCTGGGATGATCTCTACACAAACGAGATAACAAACCACGCCGCCGACCCCTCCGACATCGGCACCGTCTGGTTCGACGACTCGGATGCCGAAGCAAAGATCCTCGAGTTCCTAGACGGCCTGCTCGATCCCTCTGACCAAGACTCGCCCGTCCTCTCCCACAACACCACCACCTTTCTCGACCTCGGCTGCGGAAACGGCTCCTTGCTATTCTCCCTCCGCGATGAGGACTGGTCCGCCCGCGCACTTGGTGTCGACTACAGCCCCAAGAGTATCGCCCTCGCGCAACAGATCACGGCCGCAAAGGACAACGTCGAGAGCCCTGTCGAGTTCCGGGAGTGGGATGTCATAGCCGGACCCTACGAAACGGTCCTCGATGGCGCGCAGGCTGAGGGATGGGACGTGGTTCTGGACAAGGGAACATTTGATGCTATCTCCCTGAGTGATGAGAAGGATGCTCAGGGTCGACGTTTGTGTGAGTGTTATCGAGAGCGAGTCCTGCCGCTGGTTCGCAAGGGGGGTGTCTTCTTGGTGACGAGCTGCAACTGGACCGAGACTGAGCTGAAAGGTTGGTTTGAGAAGACTGAAGGCGAGGGTTTCGAGGTCGTTGGCAGAGTAGAATATCGATCCTTTAGTTTCGGCGGTCATAAGGGCCAGACCATTAGCACGCTTTGCTTCCGCAGGGTATAGACCTGATGTTAATAGGAATAAAAAGATACCCCTTCAGATATGCTATTCCTTGTCGTTGTCACTCTGTGCTGAAGCCAGCACCTGGTTTCAAACAGTCAATATCATTCACGTCTGCAAGCTCGTCTTGTATCATACAATGTTATTTGGACTTTTGCCATGCTTGGACTACCCCTCCCCTGACTCCCCTGCCCTAGCATGACCCTTGATCTGTGTTTGGTCCTCCGATCTCTAGAGGTTTTGCGTCAAGTGGTTTATCGCATCTCTTGCAGAATACTCTCCCTCCCCGGCGCATCAATGTCCAGCTCCAACCAGCGGTTTCTAATATGCAACGTACGGTTTCATGAGGCCCCTTCTTTCTTTCTGTCTTTCTCTCTCTGTGGCGATACGGACGTGACAAAAACAGACAAAAATCTGCCTCGACAATAATTATTGCTTCATTACGTCTCTCATCTATGGCGATGTATTCATAGGATCTCCGCCAGCAATGGGACCCGAAATCTCGGCCGCTGCTGTCGTCGCAAAGTACCGCACATCCACATCGTCGTCCTTCTGCAACTTTTCCAGGTTGGGAACAACTCGTTGTTGGATCAGCTCCGAGCCCCGTGGCGACGGTGTGATCTCGCTACCCTGCTTCTCCAGGTCGTACAGGGTGCCTTCGTCCGGCAGACGTCGAAGCACATTAATAAGGATGCGGTATGTCTTGGCCACGTTGAAACGGATGTTGGGAATATCGTCAGAAACCAGCTTGTCGAGCATTGGGAGAATCGACTTGGCAATCACGTCCATGCTCACTACGCTCGCCAACGTCTGCAACCGCGTTAGTCACAAGAACAGCTCAAACGACGATGGGGGTCTAATAATTACCGAGATAGCAAAGCAGGTAGTCATTCTGTAGAGATAGTTGGGGTGGTTGCCCATGGCCATAACCTTGGGGATGATAGCCTCGCTTGCCCATTCCACGCCAAACACCTCAGTTAGCTTCTTCAGGTTGTGAGTAGCCGCTTCACGGATGGAGAAGACGGTGTCTCCCAGCCAGCCCATGCAGAGATTGCTGAGCTTCTCGTCGAAGAACTGGACGCCGAGTTGACTGGCCAGCAGAGGGATGTACTCGATGATGGCAAGTCGTACTCGCCATTGCTTGTCCTCGGCGAGCTGGACGATTGCGGGAAGAAGTGACTGGGAGAGGAGGTCGATGCCAATGACTACCACATGTCAGTATAATTTCGTGGTCGTCAGTCCGAGTGGCTTACCGTTGTTGACGAGCTCAAGCTTCGAGATGATGTGGAGCCTAACCTCCGGAAACTCGTCCTTGAGCATCTGAAGGAACATGGGGAGAAGGTGGTCGATAGTTCTGTATCACAAGTCAGCATTGCAGTCGGCAAAAGAAGGGCGATCCACATACTCTTGCTTTCCAAGGATGGGAGCCAAGCCACTGATCTGGGTACCAAGAGCAGCACGAACATGCTGAGATGTGTCTGAAACAAGATCCTCGATGCTGCCCATAATGTCGTTGAGTAGAACGTTGCGATCGACAAGAGCACAGAAGCCAGGAATTTGACCGGCGATAGCGGTTCGGACCTCGGCCTCGTTGTCCTTAAGAAGCTTCACGAAAGCGGGCACGAGATCTCTAGAGACGACCTCCTCGTCAACCGCCTTGGCAATCTGCAAAGGTTAGTATGCCATGTATAAAACTTGTGAGACAACACAAACCTTCTCAAACCGATCTGCAATCATATAGCGGACTCGCCAGCTCTTATCCTCTATCAAATTGCGAAGAGCTGTCAGCAGGACACCATGGCTAGCCTGCTGCTCTTTGGGGACGGCTTCGGCGATAGAAATAAGAACCTCGACGGTGAGTAATCGAACGCTGTCCTGGTCGTCTTGTGCGAGATGTTGGAAAAGGGGTATCATTTCGTCGACAACGATAGTGGCGGGCATCTCCTTGACAAACTTGGCGAGGTTTGTAGCTGCCTGACGACGGACCATGGGCGTCTCATCGTGAACAAGCAGAGAGAACTGCTGGCGCAGTTGCTCCTGAACAGGTGGGGAGACCTTGTTGTAAGGGGTTGTAAAGAGACCGCACCCCGAGACCTTTGATGTGAACCAATCGGCCTTGGCGAGGCGGATTGTGAGGGGGATGAAGTACTCCTCAACTTGTTGGGACGAAAGCTCGGAGCAAATCTTGTTCAGGGACTCGACAGCCTGGAATAGCGATCAGCGGCGGTCAAAAGCATGGAACCGAAAAAGCGAGTTTACCTTGTCGCGCACGACGGGCTCCTCGATAGCAGCGAGGTTCTCGAGGGGAGACAGCAGAACGTGACCCCACTGCGAACCGCCGACGTATTCGACAAAGCCACCAAGCTCCTCGCTCAGGGCAACAAGGACTTCATCTTCATCCTCCACGGATTCTGTATAGCATCAAGGTTAGGGAACGTCTTTTTTCCATCGTAGGTTGGTGAGTGGGGAGGCTAAATCGGAGACTGACCATCGAGGAAGGGGATGAGCTCCTCACGAGTTCGTTCAGCGCCGAGAGCGAGAGCAATGGTCGAGAGACGGTGGATGGCGTTGAGACGGAGCAAAACATCATCGTGCTGAGGAAAAGTCGAGAGTCAGTAACGAATGGCTAATGATTGACGATAAGATGGGCGAGCAGAGAGTGTTGCATTGTAGCGTGGCGTCACCGCCAAACCATGGCATTACCTTTAGCTCGTCGATGAGAACAGCGATAGGGTACAGCTCATCGCCAGAGTTGGGCGCGTCAGCCATGGCGAGCGGGGCGGTGAGATCGCAGATTTATCAAGAAAATGAGCGGCAGGGTCGAAGATGAGGCGGGATGGTCGTTGAGAGAGAGGGAGGAGGAAGGTTGACGATTGCGGGTGGATCGCGTGTGGTTGTGGTAGTGGTTCTGGTGCTGGTGCTGGTTTCTGGCTTCTGGTTTCTGGTGGGTGATGCAATGATTTGCGCCGAGTCCCAACACAGGAAATTTTGAGGAGAGCAGAGACAAGACCACGCAGAAGAGTAGAACCGTGAGATACGCTCAGCGCAGGGAAAATCGAGCGGATGATGATAGGGTCAAGGTCGTCAAGGTGGGCATGTGAATACGTAGAATCGATAGATGAGGGAGGGAGAAGAGAGATGGTGTGGAGTGGGAGCTGGAGGTTTGATGAGCGAGGCTGGTGCTGAGGTGGTTCTACCTAGGGGCTCACCTCGCTGCAGTGCTTTGTTGTTTAGTGGTCGACCCCCTGTTAGGCCGCTGAGCACCTAGACAGGAACGGTCGCTTTGGAGAGGAGCAACCAGGCCAGGATGTGGCTGAAGTGGGGTTGAAAGTGGCTCCTCATTTCCGTGCATTTGCTGTGCATCTGGATTTTTGAGGGGCAATTGGGCAAGCTCTCTCTTGCCTTTGCCAGGTACGTTGTGGCTTGAAAATATGGGGATAATTGTCTAGTAAGATATCCATCCAAGATCATCATTGCTTGCTAGATATTCTCTATCCTATATACAACGCTCCCAGCATACCAATGTAGTTGAATATCTGCATGCAAGACGGGTATGCATACAAAACTCAAAAGCTCGTGGATGCATCCAAGGATGAGCTTTGTATGATCGTCACATCAAGACGTCACTGGTAACTGCATTGCTCAAGCCCTGAATTTTCAAGCTCCAAACCCCACCATTCAAATCGGCGTCAATATAGACATCATTTATAGGCAATGAGAGCTAGTTGATGTATAACGATGTCTTCTTTGATCATATACAACCCTCAGCTAAACTTGCCAAAGAGTTTATGATCATATTTGTGATCATATGTCAAAGAATCCCCTTTACCATCCAATTCATCTCCATTTTGCTACACCAGGCACAGGCACCTTTTGTGTCATGATGAGCAGCATCAACTACCTATGGATTGTATAAATCGGCAAAGGAGCATTAATGATCCGACAGATTACCCCGCCAAAGCCGCCAGTTAGCGGGATACCGTTTGCTCGCCCTTATCACCGCCCTCTCCAAAGTACCCCAATATCGCATCCTGTCGCATACCGATCAACGACATCCCCAAAATTTCCTGTGACTCAGTGCAATCCACGCCCAAACCCACGTCCCACGCTCGACGGAAGCTCATCTTTCGCCTCCAATTCCTCGGAAAAAGGATAATTACACACTCCAGGCTCGAGGCTACGCTTCATCATGCCTACCATCTCCGTCGACAAGTACAAGCTTTACGAAGCCCTCGGTCAAAAGTGCGAGCCCCTCCATGTTCCCTTTCCCCCCACTATGAGCGAGCTCTCCGACTTCGCGCCCAATTCTATACTGACGGACTTGTTGCGCCTGAAACAGATTCACGACCGAGGAGTTTGAGGATCTCTGCTTCGAATTTGGCATTGAGCTCGACGAGGATACTGAGAACGATGAGCGTCCTATTGTCAACGGCGAGCAGGAGCCTCCCCAGCTCAAGATTGAGATCCCCGCCAACCGATATGATATGCTTTGCTTCGAGGGCATTGTCACCAACCTGAACATCTTCCGCGGAAAAATTGAGCCCCCCAAATACCGTCTCGTCGACCCCCCAAGCGGAAAGCTAGAGTCTATCACTGTCAAGCCCGAAGCCGAGCAGGTCCGGCCATACGTCTCTGGTGCCATTCTTCGCAATATCAAGTTCGACAAGAGCCGATACGAATCCTTCATCTCTCTACAAGACAAGCTTCACCAGAACCTTGCTCGAAACCGAACGCTCGTTTCCATTGGTACCCACGATTATGACACTATCCAGGGTCCTTTCACCTACGAGGCCCTGCCTCCCAAGGACATCAAGTTCATTCCCCTGAACCAGACCAAGGAGATGGACTCTGCTGAATTGATGGAATTCTACGAGAACGACAAGCACCTGGGTCGCTTCCTACACATTATCCGCGACTCGCCAGTTTACCCTGCCATCTACGACTCCAACCGCGTTGTCTGCTCTCTTCCTCCTATTATCAACGGCGACCACTCCAAGATTACCCTCGACACTACCAATGTCTTCATTGAGATCACCGCCACCGACATCACCAAGCTCGACATTGTCACCGACATCATGGTTACCATGTTCTCCATGTACTGCTCTGAGCCTTTCACCGTTGAGCCTGTTCAGATCAATTCAGACCACAACAACCAAACCCGCGTCACACCTAACCTCAAGCCCCGAGTTGCCGAGGTCGAGATTGACTACCTCAACAGCTGTACCGGCCTCAACGAGTCTCCTGAGAGTCTGTGCAAGCTCCTTTCCAAGATGTCCTACACATCTACTCCCTCATCAAAAGACTCCAACATCCTCGAGGTTGCTATTCCCTCAACCAGAGCCGATGTCCTCCACCAGTGCGATATCATGGAGGATCTCGCCGTGTGCTACGGCTACAACAACCTTCCCCGCACTGCGCCTTCACGAAGCGCCACTGTTGGTGCTCCCCTACTGGTCAACAAACTCAGCGATATTATCCGAGTTGAGGCTGCCGTTGCTGGTTGGAGTGAGGTCATGCCCTTGATTCTGTGCAGTCATGATGAGAACTTTGCCTGGCTCAACCGCAAGGACGACGGAAACACCGTCGTGCGGCTCGCCAACCCCAAGACAGCCGAGTATCAGGTCGTGCGGTCAACCCTTCTCCCCGGTCTTCTCAAGACCATCCGCGAGAACAAGGGTCACAGCGTGCCTATGAAGATCTTCGAGGTCTCTGACGTCGTCTTCAAGGACGAGTCTCAGGAGCGCAAGGCTCGTAACGAGCGTCACTTCGCCGCCGCATGGTACGGCCGAACTAGCGGTTTCGAGGTGGTCCACGGTCTTCTTGACCGCGTACTGCTCATGCTTCGAACTGCTTTCATTACCCACGAGGAGGGTCTGACTGGTAAGAGCGTCGATTACGAGGTCAAGGAGAACCCTAGCAAGCCCGACGGCTACTGGATCGAGGAGCTTGACGACGCCACCTTCTTCGCTGGCCATGCTGCTTCAGTCTATCTTCGTCTTGGTGGAAAGGAGAGGCGTATCGGCGAGTTTGGTATCCTGCACCCTACCGTGTTGGAGAAGTTTGATTTGAGGTGAGCCCCTGAACCAAAAAAAGCCATATACTATGAAACCAGTACTAATCTCTGCATAGATACCCTGTTAGCACTCTCGAGATCAACCTCGAGGTCTTCCTGTAAGGTGGTCGAGAATTTTAAAGAGGATGTAGAACGTGAGGGCAAGAAATGTAAAAAGGGTAGAAGAAGCTCCATGAAACCAAGAGGATACGATTCAATGTGAAGACAAGACAAGGACGTTTCCTTAGCCGGATGACGTTACGAGATAGACAAAACTAAAGACGAAAAAAGAAATAAAGACCAATTCTACGCCTCATTTGTATGGTTGAGTGGGTTGACATGCTATGCTATGAAGTTGATGTAACTTTTAAGAGGAGTTGTAAACGCCACAATGAATTATTCTATTAAGTTGTGTTTAATACACCTCTATCGCTAGTGATCTCAGATGACTGATGTCGGAACTTTTGTGACACCGCTCAGAACGCCGACGCTACATCCGCACGTTTCTTGTCCTTTCTGAACAGAATTGCTTCTAGGCTCGTCACAGAAGTAGGCTGCTCAGTGCCTGGAAGATGGCATGGCTCGTCCGGCTGTTCGTGATCGGCGGACTCAGAGTCACGCCGCTGTATGTATTGCCACCCGTCATTTAGATCGCTGGGTTCACTGTGAAAGCTGCAGCGACCTAGGCTCGCAGATTCATCGGTTGTCAAAACCGGCGGTGCTACCGGCGTGTGCGGCCGGGGACAGCTGTGTCGTACAGAATCATGGGTCTCGACGATCAAGTATGGACCAGGGTCCAACTCTGGAAACATGACCTCCTATGTCATCTCACGTAGCTCCTGGTCGCTACGAGTAGGCGCGGGGGCTGTGTTTGATGATGATGCAGCCTCGCCAGTATTTGTAAACTGCCCTAACATTCCTTTCCCTATGTTAAGGCCTGCAATACCGTCTCGGATCGCAGAAAAAGCGTTGCCACCAGGCTCGGCAGATGCGCTCCGTTGGATCGTCGTGTTCCGTGATTCAGGGGTCAGCGTTTCGTGTGCACTTTCGACTCCAGTAAGGACCGAGGGAGGGCCAGACGTTGATTTGGCACTTGAGGTCGATGACCTGGGGTTGGCGTCGGCCTGGATGACACTGGGGTACTGGAGATTCGATATGGCGGTTTGCCGGTCTATCTCTGCTGCAGCGGCGGCGTTCAAACCACCGTTCATTTCGTCCTCGGTTCTTCCAAACAGTTGGTGCCACCATCTAATCTCCTTGAGACGCGGTAGTAGAATCCTCTCTTGGCCCTTGACGTGGTCGTCGATGCTGGCATCATAGTCGGGGTTTGTGAATTCAGCCCGCCGGCATAAGAAATAGTCCCACACTGATGACGTCCGTTCCGCTGCCCGCGCATCTCGTCTTTGTTTCTCAGAGTTAAAGAGAAAAGTACCGTACTGGCATGAGTAAAGATGATATAGAAGACGGCGCAAGAATCGTTCGTTGTATTCGAAGCGCGTCTTGTTCTGGCGTAGAAGCTGATAGGTACAGTCGAGGAATTGATGAAAGACTGGGCTCACCATCTTCGGAGTAGTTGCTTCATCGTCCACAACCTTTCCAGGTGCGGTTTCACTAACGGCAGCCAAGTCCGGATCATCCTTGTTCTGGTTAAAGAAACGCTTTGCGCCACTGAGCACATTCTGGAAGGCATCGCCTCGGCCGTCGTTCTCTCCAGGCTGCACCTTTGCACCAGCAAAGGCGTCCTTTTGTACTGTAAACCAGTCCTCATGGTTCAAATGGCCTGATCGCAACCTGAACATGTGACCAAAGGAGAGCCAGTCTTTCTCTACAAGAACGATAAAGCCCTCGATAGTGCGGAAATAGGGGTCCAACATGATTTGGGCCAAGGCACTGAGCTGACTAGTACGGTCCCAGCCATCAGAACAGTGGATGAGGACGTGAGAGTGGTTGATGCCAATCTGTCTGGCAATGATAGCTGAGCCATCCAACACGTCGTGGATGTGCCGTAACCAGCCACTCTGATGGAGTAGCTCTCTGTTGGGTGGCAAAGGGGAGATATCAGCGTCTTTGAGAGCATCAACTACCTTGTTAAGGGAGCTTCGCATGACATGGATATTCTCGATACTAAGAAATATCTTGCGTGCGAACTTGTACTTGTCCATGTTTTCTGAACCCATGCCTTGGACCTGGTTCACCATGGCGTTGATAGTTGGACGGGCATCCACAATCAAGTTGCTCTGTTGCGCACCATATACTTGGCGCTTCCCTGATGCGTCGTAGACAGCGGCTGACTTTGAAATAAGTTCATCTTCATAACGTTCTGTCTCGGAAAGATCGGTTTGTATTGATGAGCCCCCAAGGGATACATCGGCTTGACTTGACAGGGGCGTGCTATCGCCAGAGCCTGGCGGCAAAAGTGCATTGAATGATGCTGCTACTAGCTTCTCGTCCTGGACATTCGTCTTCCTCGTGATTCCAGAGTAGGGTTGAGAGCTTCGGGTAATGGTGCAATTATTGATGGGATGTATATACGATAACGCCGGCACACGATTCCTCGAGCGAAACTCCTTGGCGTACTTGAGGACATTATCCGAGATTTTGGAGGGAACAACCAAGAAAGCAGGATAGGTATCGCAGAAGGTGTAGTCCTTGTTGATATGGGTGATCCTCCAGCCTTTATCGGGAAGCTTCTCACTGATTCCCTGCCGCCTGAACTCGGCTTTTGGATCGTAGAATGACCAGCCGTTGACCTCCCGCTCATGCTTCAAAGGCTTGTGACTAAAAGCGTACAGCTTCTCTACTGTTCCTAGTTTGCAAGTTCTAGACTTGATAAATTCGAATGTTTCGCGAGCGATCTCGTTGTCGGTAAAGTTGAAGGTTACGAATGTAAAGTCGCGGCACCGCAAGCGGATCGACGGTGCTTGGTGGGATCCAGGCGGAACTGGACGAAGCGCGCAGTAGCAGAGCATAGGATACGGAATCCATCGCTCCCGAACCTTTGGTTTCTGCGTCGAAGCTGCTTGAGGGTCGGCAGATTGGTCGATAGGTGCGCAAAACACCAAGTGGAAGTCGGTCAGACGCAGAGTGCCATGGGTGGCCTGGCCGCCATAGAGACCCTGAACGCCCTCGATGATCTGCACGCTGTTAGGAGCTTGAAGACATGGAAAATCGCATGGAGCTGGACAGTCCTACCTTTCGAGCCTCCATCGTGGCGAACCGTATATGGCGTCCGCTTGTGATGAGCAGTATCGGGGATCAGAGGGCTCTTATGTGGTGTTGATGTAAAGAGCTGTGACGTCGCGGGGTCACCGGAAGCAGACGAGGTAGGCGAACCAAGAGGCCTAAGCTTGGTGGGGGACAGACCTGCCTGCCAGCGCACCTACCTGCCCAGAGACTAATAAATACCTTGGATAGTAGGCAGCTTCCTTTTGTTCTGATATACACAGATCTATGGAGGTAATGATCCGTTTCTTTAGAGCTAGCTGTTGAATCACTTGGTCAATGACCTAATGGACAGCGTGAGTGACCAGTCAAAGGCTTCAAGGCTGCAAGTATATCCTCGAGATTGAAATGTCTCCAATTTCGCCCATGAGTTATCTAGGTTTTTATAAAGTTATGCTAGCGATGGGGTTACTTTACTCTACCTAATTTGCAGAAATAATTACTGGATTTCAAGTTGTTTAGTTGTTCAAGATGAACAAAACGCAACTTTATCGGCCTCAATATCAGTCAAGGTTCACTTTTATTTTACATCCAACAGTCGCAAATCACGAGCCACAGACGCTCACCTGGCAGGAGGGGCTCAGCTCAGCAGCCTCCCGTCCCGTGAGCTACCTAAACAGACGTCAGTGGCATGGTCCAAGCTCGACCCCAGAGGCCCAGTCCGTGAATTTGTTTCTCCGACCTCCGTGCCCTGAAATCCACCAACCCGCAAAAGAGCCCCCGGTATCCACTTTTCTTCTTGTGCTTGCCAGATTTAGGGCTCAACCCACACCAAAAATTGCGAAACCGTGTGAAGTGCAGTGAGGCTCGCCAAATCCACCTCGAGGATCGCGAATCTTTCTCTTCAGCCCGCCAACCCTCAGCTCGCCAACAGACTCTAGACAAGACACCAAGTCAAGTACACAAAGTCTCAATCAAGATGGCTCACCCCGGATCCCAGATGTGAGTAATTGCGCCCCCGTCAACCGTCTCGTCGAAATTCACCCCGCCAAAATCGATTCAAATATCATATTCACAACTCCAAATCGAATTGTCACTGACTTACCTCTCTCCCACAGCTCCAAGAGGAGAAAGTTCGTCGCCGACGGTGTCTTCTACGCCGAGCTCAACGAGTTCTTCCAGCGCGAGCTCGCTGAGGAGGGTTACTCCGGCGTCGAGGTCCGCGTCACCCCCACCGTCACCGATATCATCATCCGAGCCACCCACACCCAGGAGGTCCTCGGCGAGCAGGGCCGCCGCATTCGCGAGCTCACCTCGCTCATCCAGAAGCGATTCAAGTTCCCCGAGAACTCCGTCTCCCTCTACGCCGCCAAGGTCCAGAACCGTGGTCTCTCCGCCGTCGCCCAGTGCGAGTCCCTCCGCTACAAGCTCCTCAACGGTCTCGCCGTCCGACGTGCCTGCTATGGTGTCCTCCGCTTCATCATGGAGTCTGGCGCCAAGGGTTGTGAGGTTGTTGTCTCCGGTAAGCTTCGTGCTGCCCGTGCCAAGTCCATGAAGTTCACCGACGGCTTCATGATCCACTCTGGTCAGCCCGCCAAGGACTTCATCGACCACGCTACCCGCCACGTCCTCCTCCGCCAGGGTGTCCTTGGTATCAAGGTCAAGATCATGCGCGGCTCCGACCCCGAGGGCAAGGCCGGCCCCCAGAAGACCCTCCCTGACGCCGTCACCATCATCGAGCCCAAGGAGGAGCAGGCTGTCCTCCAGCCCGTCAGCCAAGACTACGGTGCTAAGGCCGCCCAGGCTGCTCAGGCCGCTCAGGACGCGCGAGTTGCTGAGGAGGAGGGTGGCGATGAGGTCCAGGCTGTTGAGCAATAGGATGCTTAAAACACCGGGCTGGGAAAAGCTGCCAAAACCTGATGAAGGAAAGATGGGAGATCCGTGGGATGAGGGACGGAGGTCTACTCAGGCGTCAATTGATCATTTGCATCTGCTAAGGGCACGGACGGTTTCATTCTTGCTTGTAATGGTAGGCAAAGCATAAAAGAGAAAAAAATGAGACCCCAAGATTACGACGACACGTCTATGACCGTGTCTTCTGTCTACCAATTCCTGATTCCAATGCCTTGAGGGTTTACTTGTATTTTCCAAGTAGAGATGATATGTAACTTGGCCTTGTGATGGTACAGTCTCTTAATTCAAGAGTCCTGACAAGTTAGGTTCACACTATGGGTTGACATCAACTCGCGATGACCTTAAGAACCTGAATGGGATGATCGATGTAATAGTCAAAGACGAATGATCATGTATTCTACGAGACATGATATTATCTATATATGGCTCAACAGTCAGCCTCATTGACACATACAATTCTGCTATAGCTTGAGTGATTATAATTCGTCCAGTTGGGGACGACCCTTTCGATCATATCTTGCTGAAAGCGTAGTGGCTCTTACAAGTAGCGTCACCCCTCACACAGCACGACGTTTCTATCACCGAGATAATATAAAGAATACAGAGTCTTCTGCATTTTGCTGCGTTTCATAACGTGATAAATCTTTGTCTATAATAGGCAGCCTCAGGCTTTCCCATCTCTTTGCTAAATTCAAACTTGGCATCCTCAGCCCACCAAGAAAGCCCTGCGACTTGGATAACAGATCTACAACACCCGAAACCGTTCATGCCCGTGAGAACCACGTGCTGCAACAGCCGCGCCAGTCCCCCCTTTTTCTTTCGTCCAGTATAAAAATGTCTCCCTTGATCCGAAAACCCCGTATAAACGGCCTTGGCTTGTAAGTTTCCCGTCGTTCATGCTTCAGCCCCCAAGTATCGTACATCGAGGATATGCCCGTAGCCCTAATACAAAACCCGCCAACGCCGTCCAAGACCATGTGCCCGTAGTACTCCAGTGATAACAAACAATACATCTCGTCTTGTCCCGAGTCCCGACCCCGTTGCGCATAGGAAAACATCAGTTGACACCAACATCAGCACATGTCGTTGGGTAGTGTATCGTCCGTGAATGCTGCCCATACTCCGAGAAATGCCCGGTCAAATAGTATGTAAATGTACAATGCCTGTTTGAGATGATTGAAACATGCAAAAAATTGCTTGCAGAGCTCTCCTTGAAACAATTCAAAGGTTTGCTGCTCCGCCATTACGTTACGTAAAACTGTACAAGGCTATATCATCGGTCGCCCGACTTGTGGCGGTTATCAAGCTCAATGCTGTCGCCGTGCGTTGCCTTGCCATTGCCGTTGGTATGTCGCAGGTCGTCATCACTATCTTCGGCCAGATCGGTCAGAGCGAATCCAGCAGCCTCCTCCTCATCGTACGCGCGAATCAGACCCTCGCGGTCTCCGCGCTGACTGCTAATGCTGTGTCGAGATGGATCACCACTCCTCCTAGCCTGCATGCTGAGGCGAGTTTGTAGACCAGAAACCATGTCGGTGCCGGTAGCATCGCTTCCTCCTCGTCCAGCGCTCATCTTGTAACCGTGGGGATCACCTCTTGAGAGGTTGAGGAGGTATACGCCTGTAAAGGTAACCAAGAATCCACAAAGCAGGGAGAGGGTGTTGACAGGGTCGTTTGTGTTGAATCCACTGAAGAGGATAAATGAGGCGCAGAGGGTCGCGGTGGTGAATGTCACATAGTATAGCGGGTTGACACTAGCATAATCATTAGCAGAGCTCGCTCCACTGGGGACGAAAACAACTTACATGTTGGTAGGGAAGCTAGCAAGGGCCTTGTTGAAGTAGTTCATCTGGGTCAGGATGCACACAGCTGTGAGAATCATGAAGACGTAGGTCGAGGGGTGGGAGAACTGGTTGTGGCCAGCAAAGGTAAGCTTGAGCGCAATACCAAAGGCCTTGACAGACATGACGGAGATGGATCCGACTGTAGAGCAGATCGAAAGGTAGATAAGGGCGTTTCTCCTGCCATAGACGGGGGCAATCTTGTAAATCATGAAGACGGCGAACGCAACAACGGCGATAGCGTAGAGAAGGAAGCCTGGACCCAATGTTAGAAACTGTCTCCCTCTCTAAACTTGTTTTCTATTATATACGCACCTGGCTGAATGGCGTAGTGCAAGATCTCGTCGACGGTCTCGATCTCTTCATCCGGAGGCGCATGAAGCACGATGATGACAGCGCCAATCAAGCATATGGCACTGCCCAACTTGCCTAGTGTACCCAATTCTTCATTCAGGAAGTACGAGCCCAGGACGGCGCCAATGAGCACACTGAGAGCTCCAAGAGGGGTAACGAGAATAGCAGGGGCAAAAGCGTATGCGGCAAAGTTACAGATTTCTCCGAGAGCGACTAAGATCAGGTTAATAAAGCCAGTGCAGGGAACGGTCCGCAAGGTAGCACTTACGAGTCGCAATACCAGCCCACCATAGAGGATTTCGAAGGTACACAAAACCGTCGCCTTCAAAGCCATGTCGTTCTTCTGCTTGAATCAAACCCTGATGCTTGATTAGCTCCATGTACGAGGGAGGAGATCAAATGCTGTGCTGGGCGCTTAAACAACAGCGAGTTTGGCGATTGCGTGCGGCAATTGTTCTGTACGAACCTTTTTTGTGATAACGAAACTTGTTCCTAAAGACTGTCAGCCACAGCGCGTCTTGCTTGTGTGTTGGGACAGACTTACCAATGGCCAGAGCCGATGTCATGGCAAGAGCCAGACCGATATACCTTGAGGCCATGTCAGCATTTATATGGCGGTAGGAGATTCGGGCCATAACCAAGACCCGATCGAAGTGGCCATTCAGGAGTGAGGCCACGACGAATAGAACGCGACATACTTGTCTTCAATCATAGCGTTAGGAGAGCGCAAGACGGCGACAAAGCGCACAAATCCGGCTGTCTGTAAAGATTGATGATGCGCTGAAAGCGATGGCTCGGGAGAGAAGTGGCCAGAATGCGCCGGAGGGAGTCAAAGTCGAGTAACAAGGATCGTTAAGAGTTGGCGTTGGCTCGCACCGGGCGAGAAAAGCCGGTTGATAGCAATAACGAGTGTTGGAACGAGAGAGTCGCTAAAGCAAAGGTATAGGCTTTATCGCAGACGCATCAAAAAGGAATCGTTGTAGCCCGTCGCTATAGAAGATGGAATCGTTTTTTAAGGTTGGCGTTGCTGTGTGGACTGTACTGTAGGTTGCAAGCGATTCGGCGATGGAGGGGGAGAGGATTGGACGTGTGCGTGCAGTGCAACAAGCAACAGATCTGCGACTACCAAGGGTTTGACGTGATTAATTGTATCGTCGAATCGTTGCGGACGGAACTCGTAATGTCTTGTCGGTGCTCGTGATGCGCAGCGACGGTATTCGGAGATGGCAGGGGGGGTTGAGATGGCAAAGGGACAGCTTGGCTGGTTTGCAAAAAATGGAGAGACAGAAGGTTGTTGAGTAGGTAGTACGAGAGAGTATGTACTCTAGACTGTCTGTCTATAGGTTCCAGGTATTGTCGTGTGGGAGAGACGGGGTCTGGGACAAAGTTTGGGGGAAGCTGGAGGCCAGATCAGACCCAACTCGAACTAGACGGGACTGGACTGGACCCACGAGAACAGGGGCGACGAGACGGGAGGCTTGGACAAAACCAGCTGGAGGTGCTGAAGGTACTTGGGCTACAGTGACATGTCGCAGCACATCAGAGGTTACTGTAGGTGGTAGAGTTCAGAGAGGTTTCAAAGGAGGGCGCCAATAGTGGGACATGCCCCCTGGCGTCAGGTCTTGTCCCTGGCGTTACAGTAAGTACCTGACCTCTAGTAGTACTGGAGGGGACCCTTCTCTAACTGGAGTGGACTTGATGATTCCGCAACATCCACATCCATAAAAAAAGATTTGAGTGATGGATCTCACTCTACACTAAATTACCTATTTCTCCATTAGAAGAGGCTACCGAAGAGATAAAACAATCCATCGGTAAAACGGCAACGTTACGAAACCTGGCACAGATCCAAGCGTCAAACACAACCACCTAAGGTACCTAGATCTGGATCGTCTACTGGGTACCTACTCTACTCAACCTCTAAAACTCCCATATCATGGAGGCTTAGACACGCAGACACGACACGACACGACTCGACGGAGGGCTGTGAAAGTGGAAGTGGTCCTCGCCCCCCTGAACTAATCTTGACTTAGTAGGTAGACGCTCGCTGCTGCACGAGATCTTGCCATATCACACACAGCTCTGATGTAACATATCAGACAGACTTTACTACAGCAAAACTTAAGATAGACGAACTTTTACTCTCCGCCGTGACGAGCTGATTAGGGCTCCCGTACTTTTATTAGCGCTTTCCATCGACCGATCCAAGGGGCTTATCCCTTGCTTCTGCAGGTACTTTACGTAGGTACTCTTGAGAACCCCTGGGCTTGTCTTCATTCCCATTTCGTCCCGCTCATCGTGCCCTGTCCACGTCAGCAGTCCGCAGCTCTCAAAAGCTAGAACTCTTCGAATCCATTAATTCTTTTTTTTTTTTTTTTTTCAGAAACCAGTTCTTCCCTCAACCCCGTCACTAGCAACACGGAAGAAGCATCGAAGAAGAAAAAAATCCACAACGCCTCCCGTCGCCACATTCAATGATTCCCAAAGTCCAAGCCAAGTCAAGTCCATCAGAAACATACATACTTGGCAAATCACTCCAATGAAAACAACCAAGACACACAATCATTTTGATCTTTCCAGCTCATCTCGTTCCTGATCGACATGCTTAGCGCTCAACTTTGATAAACCCCCCAACCTCTAAACAGGGTTCCATGACGTCCTTTTAATGCTACGCAAGACTGTGCGTGCTCACGGTCTAATTGTTTCAAGCCCTATTGCCGTTATGCAATTTAATCACCACGTTTCAACCTGTTGCACGCCTTGTCTTTTACCTGAGTGGGCTGTTTTAATTGCTGCTTCCCCATCTCAGCCCATCACTGTACCTATCCTATCAAGAATAGGTACCACTTTGCACCTGGTCACCTCGGTACAATGCCAGATACTTTTGGAAAGCCAGATCACCTCATTAATGATGTACTATACTGTAAAAAATCGGGTGCTATCAAGGCAACAGAGTGCTTGAGGAAGCAAGCTTCGAGATCCCAGGACCTCATGCCAGCCCTCTCAGTCATCACCATCCTAACAAGACTCTGCTTCAGATCGCCTACTATAACTAGGAGATGCCAACACCAAATTGTGCTTCTACAAAATCCCAGCTATGGCATAGATCCACAACAGAAATGCTGCCCATTTCAACCATCTCCCCAAGCTAGTTGTTCACTCTAACCTCAACTCCAAGCAGCATCCACGACTTTGAGTTCCCTCTCCGGTCCAGCCACCAACGCCTCATTCCAGCCCGTGAACCATATCATACAGGACCATCCCATCCGTGCTCTCTTACCGACCAAGTCGCCTAGTTCGTTCTTCTTTTTTTCAACTATTAATCTGAGAAGGGAAGGGGTATCGACACTTGCGTCACCGGTAGGCGAGTACGAAATCAAAAACAAATGACCATATCTTTGATGGCCAGAAAGAGGGCTTCATCCAATAAGCAGCGGCAGTGCTGCCTGGAATCAAATCATCCTATAGCATTAGTCGTTGTGGATTCTTCCAAAACCTACCTTGAATCCACTCAAATGGGATGTCATGGCCCATCCTTTGCTGTATCGAAATCGTGTTCTTACCGCCAGAAATGGCATCGTGCATGTAGCGTAAAAATGACCGATGTACAAGACAGAGCTGTCAACAGTTCCATCGGCCTTCACGCGCCATGTTGCCGGCAGCTGTTGCTTTTAGTCATTATAATGGGTGTGTTCGTCGAGGTTGGAAATAGGTGCTGTTAGTCTGTAGGCCAAGCAGTTCAAGGACGCCGACGCTTGGCATCTTTGTAACGTTAGTAAACTTCGCAGCCATGGGTTTGGGGCTCTTCAGCATACCTTGTTCGTCTTCCGCATCGATTTCGTCGTCGTCCCCTCGGGATCGCTTACCAGAGGCAGAAGGAGTGCTTGGTCCATCGTCTGCCCCAGGTTCGTCCCGCCAGTCGATTTCATCGAGGTCGTGCTCCTCCTCGGACTTGGCCTTTTCAGCCGTTTCCACTTCTGCGGAGGCGCCACCAAGGTCAGTGTTGGTGGGGGCTGCCTCGTCTTCGTCTTGAAGGGTTGTCGTCGTGCTCGTGTCGTTAGTTTGGGCGCGAACAGCCTCAGACACGACGTTGACTTCCTCCTCAAATCCTATATCGTCACCGAGGTCTACATCATCGTTGACTTCGGCGCTCTCATCCAACTCCAGGTTGGTAAATGGATCGATTTCACTGTCAGCACGTGCTGGAGAAAATTCGTCAGCTTCATTGAAAGAAAAGGTAGTGCTGAAATCGGAGTGGGAATGGGCATGCTTGAATCGTGTGGGATTGAGAAATGACCTCTCAAATGGGAGGCTGCGTGCAGTAACATCTTGACCTTGCAGAGTCTGTCGATACTCTGCTTCATCACGGTCGTGGTCTTGAACATACTCCGCAACACATGGAGTACAAAGACAGAACTCGGGGTAATGACAACAAATGAAACTGGAAGAGGGCAAGGTCGCTTTACCGTTTTGCTCGAACCCTCCATCGTGGTCGTTGTCGTCGACTTCTGGGTTCGCTTCAGTAGCGGGAGCATCAGTTTGGGTCTCGACTTCAGTTCCGGCGGCAGCCTCCTGATCACCTTGTTCGAGTTCTTCGTGGCCATCTACTTCTTGACCATACACTTCTTGGCCATTCACATCTTGACCTCTGGGATCAGAAGCATTAGAATCCAGACGTTCTTCTTCTGGATGTTCTTCATTGGCTTCTGCAACCTCTGCCTCGCTGGGGTGCTCATCATCAACTGGGCTATCAAAGTTGTCCAGCTCTTCGTGAACGCCATCAATAGTAATACCAGTTTCCAGCATACTGTTACCAACACGCATAGGTGACTCGAAGAGGTGAATAACCTCGTCAAGCCCTTTGCCTGCCGTAGCACTCTCGATAAGAGATTCGAGGCGCTTCTCTGTGTTGGGTTTAGTAAAGAGATACGTATAAAGTGTCCGTGAACCATCAGGGTCTTGATTTTTGACCAGAACTTCAAAAATTTCAAGAATTTGACGGAATGTAACGTTTGACATTAGCTCGCCCTCAGTGGTCTGTTACATGCCGTTAGCTACTTGTTGGTAACGATTAAAAGATTCTCTTACCTCTGCAATTTCTAGGCCAAGTTCATCGACCTGAAATACCAGGTCGTCATCCTCAGCAATCTCATTTTGCAATTCACTCCGAAGACCAGCCAGCAACTTCTCAAGCGGCTCGTCAAGAACCGACGTATCGGCGAAAAAGCCGTTATCGGTAGTAGAGAACAAGGGGAACTCGTCTCCTTTATACTGTACCGTGATGGCAGGAAAGTCATCATTCAACTTCGCGTTCAAATCCTCATCAGGGCCCGAAACATCCGCGTGTTCTGCGTCAGCCGTCTCATCTTCGTTCTCGCCTAGGCCATCTTCCTGCTTGTCGTAGTCGTAGTCTTGAGTATCTTCAACGCCTTCGACGCCTTCGCTATCTCGCTTTGTCTCGAAGGATGTTGTCTCTTCGTGGTGGACTGCGTGCTCTTCCTCGTGGGTTTCTGCGTGTTCCTCGGAAGTTTTCATAAACTCATCTGCATTCACGCCTTCGGCTTCAGGGGCAGCTTCCTCTTCACGTAGAGATACTACTTCCTGTTCGTATTGGCCTTCATCTTCGTGGTTCACGGTATCTACCCCCTCTGTGTGCTCAACAAGTGCATCTTGGTCGGACGGGTTGACATTTTCCCCAGTTTCGTAACTTTCGTTGTCTAAAGCAGCACTAACTGCTTGGACTGTACCAGTAACTGTCTGGTGACTTATTGTGTCTGCATTTACATCGTCGGGAGACTCGTCTGGCTCCACAGTATCCTCGAATTCATAGTCAATCTCATGCGCAGAAGTGTGCTCATCAACCTCATGACTCTGGTCATTTAACTCGTTTGAGATCTCAACATTGTCTTCTTGCTCTTGCGTGTTTTCGTTCGTTAACGGGGTTGCATGATCTGGTTCATGTTCCTGGAGCTCAGGAGCCTCGCTCACTTGAAAATCCGCCGGTTCTGGGCTGTGCGCAATTTCCTCAACGTCGTGCAGGTCAAAATCCACGTCTTCGCCCATCAAGCCATTCGTTTCGTAGGCGTGGTGATTCACAGTATCGTCGTCTTCTTGCATTTCTCTGTCTGTGACTTCGATGAGGTCGTCATGCTTTTGCATGTCATGGTTCGAGTCAACCATATCGGTATCGAAGTCGATGATATCATCTTCAATACGGCTGTCCAAGCCTGGCTTGGCTATATCGATATCCATTTCGATCTCCGTCATTGGATTTTTTGGCTGTCAGATATTTAGAGCTTCAGGGCGTGGTTCGGAGAGTAGATCAAATGAGAGATTTTTCAGAAGTTAAATAGCTCGTATGCGACGAGGCAATCGATAAAAGCAAATCCGGCTACGTGGGAAAGGTTGTTGGTTGCAGACGCGGTGGGTTTGATCAGAGTGTGAACAAAGGCCAAACTGTGCGGATAGAAATGAACTTCAGGATGGTATGCGACATTTGATCCGGGTAAATGAGATTCCGTTTGTAGAAGAACGTTTCCACGTATCGTTCTTCGATGCGTTTTCTCCGCGCTTTGCTGCGACGTAAAATGAGAAGGGTAAAAGGGCGTCGAGGTAGGAGTGAAGTTGGTGAGGGTTTGCAAGCACGTCCTTGGTAATTGTAAACCTAGGTAGGAACGCGAGGGAGGCTGACGCTTACTAAGAATGGACTAGCGTGGGGTAGCTGGGCTCCTGCTACGGCATGAAGCTCCTGAATTGCCTTCCAGGTGGCCGTAAGAGCGGTACGTACCTCCGAACTCAGGCACCTCCCACCGACTTGACCTAATTATGGCCCGCTTCTGCTATCTAGCATCCAGGGGACCATCAAGCAACATCTTGCAACTTGCATCGCAATCACAGAAACTTGCTTGAATTAGTCTGCCAAGATGGTGCGCAACGCCTACATCTCTCGTCTTTACTTACATCATATACTCATGTCATCTAGGTCGTCCTTGCGGCTTCGATTTGCACCCGTGGAGGGAAAGCTGTCCTCTCGAGACAGTTCCGAGAGATGCCACGATCGCGCATAGAAGCCCTCCTCGCCTCGTTCCCCAAGCTCGCCGATAGCGGTACTCAGCACACGACCGTCGAGCAAGACAATGTCCGCTTCGTTTACCAGCCCCTCGACGAGCTTTACATGGTGCTCATCACCAACCGCCAGTCCAACATCCTCCAGGACATCGACTCCCTGCACTTATTCGCACAGGTGGTCACTAGCACATGCAAGAGCCTCGACGAGCGCGAAATCCTCAAGAATGCCTACGAACTTCTCAGCGCCTTCGACGAGCTTGTCACCCTCGGCTACCGTGAGAACCTGACCATCAGCCAAATCAAAACCTTCCTCGACATGGAGAGTCATGAGGAGCGGATCCAGGAGATTATTGCAAGGGTAAGCAAGCCCTCCTGGTCTCTGTTGGGCATACGCTCCAAGTCAGAAGCTTATACATGTATAGAACAAGGAATTGGAAGCCACCGAGGAGCGAAAACGAAAGGCGAAACAGCTCGAGATGCAGCGCAAGGATGCCGCCCGCAGTGGACGTGGTGGAGGAATGGGTGGCATGGGCGGTATGGGCAGTGGTGGTGGTATGCCCCGAAGTCCTGTCTATCCCTCATACAACCCCCCTTCGCAATCGAGTGCTGCCAACACATACGACTCATACGAGGCTGAGAAGAACAAGTCATTCGGCAAGTAAGTGTCACCCACCTTGTTACCATGGGCAAGCGACTGACATATCCAAGACCCCTTGCCCCCAAGGCCAAGGGTATGCAGCTGGGTAAGAAGTCCAAGACGACCGACATGTTTGAACGAGTACGAGGTGATATGGGTAATGAAATCGATAACTCACCCCTTGTTACCCCGGCACCTGCGCAGCAAGTCGAAACCCCAGAGCCTCGCATCTCGTCTACCCTTGATCGCGACGCCATCCATGTCACCATCGCGGAGACAATTTCTGCCAAGTTGTCTCGAGAGGGTGCCGTCAATTCACTAGCTATCAACGGTGACCTCACTCTTCGAATCTCCGACCCCAGCTTGACCAAGATCAAGCTCGGCCTCCAGGCTGCTTCGACGCCCGGAGTCCAATTCCGTACCCACCCCAACGTTGACCGAAATCTGTTCAACGGTTCCAAGATCATCCAGATGAGCAACACTGCTCGAGGATTCCCAGTCAACAACTCAGTCGGTGTCCTGCGGTGGAAGGTCTCTCCTAGGGTCGATGACACCAGCGCATGCCCCATCACTTTCACCGTGTGGATCAACCAGGACGGTTCCAAGTTCAACATCACAGTTGAGTACGAGTTGACAGGCACCGATGCTCTGAGTGATGTCAGCGTCATTATTCCCTATGCGGGCAGCGAGCCCGTTGTCTCTAGCTTTGATGCCACCTACGATGTCTCGGGCGATGCGGTCGAGTGGACGATTGGTAACATAGATGAGGAGAACACCAACGGATCATTCGAATTCGAGGCCGAGTCGAGCGATGAGAACGATTTCTTCCCTATGACAGTTCGCTTCAACAAGAGCACGCCATACGTTGACGTTGACGTAAGTACCTCATATGTTGAATAATTCTAGAGTGATGCTTACAATGCTTTACAGGTTACTACCGCATCTCTAGTGGAGGAGGATGAAGAGGTGACGTTCTCCAAGGAGGTCAGGTCTCATGCAGACAACTTCTTGGTAGAATAGAGATACCAAAATTTTCGCAGTCTAGAACGGTTTCTGGACGAATGTGCTCCGTAAAATGATGGGAGATGTATCAGAGTAGAGTTGGAGATAGGCATATGGAGTGTCTCGGTGGTTTAGAACCTAATGGCGCAACGACAATTGATGTTTCCGCGTGTTTTTGGTGACTCTTATACGTGCAACTGCCTTTTTATTGTCTTTGGACTATAGTAACTATTTAATATATGTATATGGCTAAGCAGGTACTGAGGTCTGATTCTGGGCCTATACAATGCGTTTCTTGAGGTTGATGCGTATAGTGCGAAATACTAGTCGACACACGGTATAGTGCTACTAAATCCAATACCGACGGACTACCTACCTGATACCCACGCCAGTCACCAACTTACACATTCAACGTCAGGGTTCAGCAAAGACGTATACAATTTTTCTTGATGAAATACAGCACAAGGAGATGATTTTATTGGCCATTCACGATATATACCAGGGCTACAGAAGGATATGGCACAACAAAATCAGCTTGCGCCATTCAGCGTGACAGAATTTCAAGACAAGGCGCCCAATGGCTACCCCGTGAGCTGCCCGACTCTCGATCTCTCAGCAACTTGGGATGCAGCAGACAGAAACGTGCTTGTATACAGACCCCCCGGCCAAGTTGTTTCCAAAATTCACCAAGCGGGTGCGCCAGGCCAAAAAGCACCAGATGCGCAGGCCGTAACATGGAGGTCCGATGGTAAGTAATTGCTTGCTCGATAAACGCTTCTTCGAGCTGTGAACACTTCTAATACAGTCTCTACAGGGCAATTTCTTGCGGTGGGATGGAGTGATGGCTTCGTGCGGCTGATGGGGCTTGAGAACAACAAGGCTGCCCATCATATCAAAGTTGGCGATTCAGCCGGAAATAAGATCACGCACATTGGTTGGGCAAGCAGTAACATCACCGACAAGAACTCAAGTGCCGTGTCGCAGGCCTTGAAGAACAATATTGAGAGAGACTCCACGCTCAGCAGTGATGGTCTCCCCTTGGATCTCCCGCGCGAACTGACCTTCCTGGAGGTTGATACAGCATTGCCCAAGATTAGCCCTCTCCCAAGCACTAGTGCTGGCTCGGGGTATGTTTGCAGCTCTCATGAATAACCGTCAATGTGCTAATATCCTGTCCAAGAGAAGATGCCATGGTCTTCACGTTACGAACCGGCATAGATTTCCTCTTCCAGCCCCCAAAGCCGGAGGAATATGACCAAGTCAGCGTCATGATAATCGGAACAAGCGACGGAAAGCTTCAGCTCAGCATCTACGACTCATTCATCATTGGTAGCTTTCAGTGCCCAGGAATGAATCCTTCGTCAAGCTCACAACTCATTTTTCATGCCTCTCATCCACAAGTGTCAACCCAGGCTTTGCTTGTTGCGGACAAGTCAGAAGAGCCAGAGGAAGTGCACTTGGTTCCCATTGATCTGCCATTCATATCATCCTCTCCAATCAACCTCTCTCTTCTAGCGTCCAAATTGACAACTCTTCAGAAACTGTTGAGGTATCTCAAACAAGCGCAACTCCACATGCAAGTTGAATGGCGGAATACACGAGAGCTTCCTACACGATTTCTACGAAGCATTGCAGGAGACCTTGAAAACCTTGAGACAGGGCCACGGGACATTGTTGCTGCTCTCTTCCACTTAGCAGTAACAGGTCACGCTTATGAGCCTGTCCGAGAATGGCTGGTAGAGAGCCTCGCCGAACGGGTAAGCAATTTTAACTTGGCTCTTGGGAATATTGACTAACTGTCTAGGGACACAAACGATGGGACAAAGCTGTAGTATCCGGGCTAGAAAACCTTCGGGGCCTGGTACATGAAAATTTCCTCCCAGCTCTCGACCGTTGTGCAATCATCTTAAGCAGACTACGAGGCCTGGCACAATATCATGATACTAGAGATGACATTGGCTTCTCTACCCAACAAATCAATCGTCTTATGGACATCGTCCAGTGCCTCCAGCTTGTCGGAAACAAGATTCTGATACATGTCATGGACGAACTCGAGAGCTTTACCGCATTCTCTACGTGGCTGCGCTTCCAAATCGATCGACTTGCCTCTTCCAGCTCCACGAGCGAGGAACTTACGGAGAAGGAGGCAACGATGGATGTGGGAAAGGTTCTCACCTATATCGAACATTACCTTACGGACAGTCCTCTCAGAGGTTTTTTCGATGAAATACAGAGAGAGGACTATGAAGCAGATTGGGCACATATAGAAGGTGGCCCAACTTTGCTTCATGTTCTTGATCAGCAGTTAACCAAGAGTGAAAATGGGCAGGCCTGTATGAAGGCCTTGCCGCGAGTTGAATTTCTTGTTTCATACGCGACAAGCTGGGCGAACCGAATCTTCAAGGGCATCGCAGAGGCAAAGAAGCGTAGCGTTCGGCTTGGGAACCCGATCAAACTCTCAGTCGGTCAAACGATCTCACGTACAGATATGAGGATGAGTAAGATAAAGAACCAGGTATGACCATTTTCCTCGTCCTATGCCATTACATACTTACCTTGGTGTTAGCAAACGAGTGTCGTAACTGCTTTGACATCTAAAGAGATAAAGAACGAAGGTAAGACGACCATTGAACCTAAAGGCTGATGGGCGATGAGTACTAATTCATCAGTTCGAATCTTTTCCGTTGGGATTGACATTGTCAATGGCATCAGCACCAATCAATCCCCAGTAAGCTGTTGTCTAGATCTTGGCTCACGTACCTTTATCGACTTGAAATTTCTCGATGAGGAGACTCTTGTTATTCTATGCAATGGTCAAGGTAAGCTTGTTAAGACCTCTGAAGAAACAGTCCCTCGCATCTATACTAATATTTCGGATAGATAATGCACCTCAGGTGATTTGCGTGCCTACTCGGCAGGAGAAGTTACCATACATTGATTATAATCCCACCAAGCCCAGCGAGAGCACTCGCATGTCTGTTGACGGCTTTACCACGTATTCCTTCCCTGAGAATTCAGTCTCAAAACCATTGCGCATGGAGGTGAACGACAGGAATGATGTGAGAGGCGAAATGCCAGCAAGAGTTTGCGTGCTGGAGAGCAATCGAACTACGCTCAAAACATTTGCGTTTCCTAGCACTCCGGCATAAGTAGAACCATGGATCAGGGCCAGAAACGTGTCAGATATATGGAAGAAAACGATCCGAGCGGCATAGACAAGTCGCAAGAAACTGGTGTTGGCAAGTACGCTAGTGTAAAGTAATTTACAAGATAGAATAGAAAAAACAATCACCATCTCCTTCTAGGCCGCGTCCATGTAGCACTAATAAGCTCACTGCCGCGGCTTGGTGATATTAAAGAACTCGGTCAACCCTTCAACAACGGCTTCGACGTTCATGTTGACCAACGGCATGCTGTCGTACGAGTCCTCCTTCATGATAGCGACGAGGGCCAAGTATCGATCCACCTCGCGTAGCATGATGGGCTTGTTGCCGTCGTGCAGGACAAGGCAGCTCTCTGCAGTGTTGCAACCAATCTGCTTGTCGATAGGCGCACTCCAGGGCTCTCCCTCTAGACGACGGCGTCCATCGTCACTGCGCTGCCACGTGCCGTAGACCTCTGTGATGTCGATGATAACGTCAATGTAGTCACTGCAGATCTCATAGCTAGCCATATCAGCGGTAGCACTGTCGGTAGCAATGTAGATCTTGGTGAGGACGTCGAAGAGGTATGCCTTTTCGAAGCGACAGGTGCGGCAAAGGTTGGTGAGCATGGACTCGAGCGTTCCAAGGCGAGGGATGAGCTTCTGGATGACCTTGCTAAAGGCCTCGAAGATGGAGTGGTTGTAGATAGAGGTGAGGTGGAAGGTGACGGGGGCGTTCTCGAAGCCGTGGTCCGAAAGCTCGTCCTGGATACGAATGGTAATGTCACGCTGGATATCGAGCTTGTAGTCGTCCGAGAGGCCGTCGACCTTGTGGATGAAGACCTCGATATTGACATTGGGGTATGTTCGCTGTAGGAAAAGGATCGTCGTGTTGAGGCGCATGACGGCTTCAAGGTAGTCATCCTGAGCATCGATGACCCAGATAAGGGCGCCAATCTCGCTGAAGATGGCTTCAATGTCGAAGCCTGGATTCTCAAAGACATCGATCTGGCCTGGAAAGTCCCAGACTTGGAAGTCCATGAATGACCTAAATGGTGGATGTTGGTTTAGCCAGGACATTAGATACAGGGAGGTAAAATACTCACGCCATGGAGTCTTTCTGGATACGAGCCGTTGACTCAAGAAACAGGGTCTCATTCGGGGGCAGCTTGTGGAAGACTACACTGGAGATGGACGATTTTCCGCTCCTATAACATAGCATTAGCAGCTGTAATAGCTTTGGTAGATTCACGTATTGTAACATACCTTCGTTGACCCATGAGTAATAGGCGCGGCTTGCCCTTTGCAGGTGCGCCGACAGCATTGGGCCCTGGGGCGGCAGGTTTTTGTGCATCCTTTTTGAATGCTGGAGCTCCGCTGAGTGACTGTTCGAAAAGACGTTGGAGATTTAGCTTGGCTGGACTTGTTCCGCTGGCAGAAGTGTCATCTGCCTCGTCGATGGAGAATGCAGGGTTATGGATTGGGGGGCTGAGTGACATTTTGTAGGGGAAGTGGCATGGAACTGGTGGTTGTGTAAAATGGGTTGATGATGGGATAGTTTGGTGTTGAAGTCTGTAGTGATGCGTGTGGGTGAGAATAGTGGCTTTGCTCATCTCACTTGATATTGAGCAAAAGGTCGAACAAGGGAGGCACTTGTTCCTCTTGTTGGTTGCGATTCCGTCTCTTTAACCTTTCTGCTGCTGCCGCTGCTTCAACAGGCGCTGCCAGTTGGCGGGTATCATATGTCCCTGCCCGTCGGTGGCCACATATATATGCCACTGACAGCTCATCAGCTTTGATACGGCGTGAACAGCATATAAACCTCTTCCATTCCATACGCTAAGTGGACGAGTAAGAGGATAAAAGTACTGAACTGGCACGTTACAAGCTGACAGGCCTCGGGTTAGACTTCAACCTCGATCCTTGGGCCAGCGTGGCTCGTATAAGCCTTGTGCTGTATACAAGACGCGCATTCTCTCACTCGAGGTAACACAAGCTCATCTACACAGCGGCCCAGCCAAGCGAGACCTTGTCGAATCAGGGGCGGTTGCAGCGTGCAGCATGTTGACATGGTCATCGACCGACCCTGTCTTTCTGTGGCCAGTGCCACTGCCACTGCCGAAGACCAGCCAGCTTGACTCTGGCAGGTCCTTGGAGCTGACAGGCTGATAGAGGGACCCTTGGAGATACAATGATGTGACGGCATTTGTGGTGTTGTGGTCACACGAGGGATCAAGCGCGCACTTGAGCGTCGAGATGAGAGAGGAAATTCACGCGCACTAAACAACAAGGTGCCAGGTTCTTCTTACCTCCATCGCTGCTTAGAGAGCCCAAAGGGTCATGTACGATATGAGTAGCCAAAAGGGCAGGTACCTAGGTAGCTATCCGAGGCTGGTTGAGGGTTGGACGAGGCTGAGGCTGGGACCTGAGATGCTGCGTGCTGAGTGGCTACAGTCGCGAGCGTAGGTATTGATGTAAGAGGTTGATTGCTTTGTTGATTGGCTGGTCGATGAGAAAGGCGAGTTATATAAAAGGATAAAACCAGCTAAAAATACGAAAATCGACGTGGAGGTTTTTCAAGGCGTCGTCGTCGAGGCGGTTGGAGATGTTTGGTGAATGGTTTGAATGAGACCCGACGGGACAGTGTCGGTTTGGCTTCAGTGAGGGCGGGGGCCTAGAGCTATGACCTTGACCTTCTAAGGCACAGCACTCAAACTCCCCCGCAACCCGCTAAACTGCCTTTTGATAGTTGCCCGTGGATCACTCACTTGATCTCTGCTTACCCTGGACTAAGGTACGATACAACATCCTCTTGGATTGATACATGTTTGATGAAATAAATTATCAAAGTGCTAATCCACATGCTTTGTTGTTAAAATCCATGACACATTCTAGTTACTCTTTTTATCTTCTCTTTCTGCCTCTCCGTGATCTGCTAGCCGGTTTGAAGATCGAGGGAAAAGGGCATGTATAGAACTTTCCTACGTTTCATTGTCTTCGACTTGTCTATTCCGGCCTCTTCATTACCCTCAACTCCCTCCTTTCTCGCTTCCCTATTCGTCTGAGGTATGGTTGTCGAGACCTCACTTGGTGTGGACGTAGCCTCTGTTGTTGCTGTCTTACTCCGCGTCTCTCGATATGCCTATGGTCATTCTCGTTAGAAACCAAGTGCAGAGACTTGCAGTGACACATTATAAGAAAACTCACTCTACTCGACTTTCGCCTTGGGGCTCTAACAGAACTTCGACGTTCAGCCGTAGCCTGCGCCTGTTCCATCATCATGGCAACCTCTCCAGCAACAGTGTTTCCCTTCCATCCAACGCAATCCTCAGTAAGAGGAACGAATCTCAAGAACCCTCTGGAAGCAGGAATACTTAATGCCTGCTCCATGTGTCTCTGTAGCAGAGCAATATTGCGCTTATTTGTCGCTGTCTGCACATTGCGAGAATGAGCCTCGATATTCATGGTATAGGCTGGATCACAAGTCCCGCCAAAATGAATGCAGACACCATGCTGCAGCGTCGTTATGATGGATGACGCCGGTCGGTTGTAACGTAGTGAGAGGTATTCTGAGAGTTTGGTGATAAAAGTAAATTCGTCATCAATCTAACGTGAAGTTTTGTTAGAGAGTTATGGTCTGCTTCTCTTAGCTATGTAGGTACTCACAATAACGTTGGCCTTGATCTCTACCAGTACAACAAACTCGTTCTGTATTCGATCTCCTGGTTCATTTGTCTGCCTTGTAGCGAAAGCTTCTTCGAAGAAGTCGCTACGTCCTCTATGCAGTATCGGCAAGGAGTGCTTTCTCGTCACCTTTGTAGCTTCTCCAGAGACCATATGCTCGATGTCTCTTGATAGCCGTTGATCACTCTCTATGACTGGATCCAAACTTGGCTTGCTGAGTCTCGGCTTGACTCTTCGCTCGCCAGGAACAAGCCTAGGAGCTGGTACCGGCGTATGAGGGTGTCGTGTCTGCCGGGGCTTTGAATTGGCAGGCTTTACAGAAGCATTGCTTGGGACATAAGGTATGTTCATCATTGGGGATAAATGCATTATAGGAATGGGCTATTCGTTGGATCAAGAGTTGTTCTGCAAGATGAGAGGCGTGAGAGCGTGGGATCTATTGTGTACTATAGGAGAGCCTAGGCACTCGTTATAGTGGAATGCTTTGTGAAACGATATACGGCTTATGTCAATTATCCCAAGGCATCAAATAAATTAAATGAGTATTGGAATGTGGACACAAGCTGTGACACGTCTTTCAATCAACGGTGTGTGCAGCAGAGGCTCCCTGCAGATGGACATACAACGACCGTCTTCACCTGTACTTGTCTATAAGTGAGCAAAGCGAGGCTGGAGAACAAACTAATAAGGCGTCTGTTTGTACTCGCAATTGGTGCTACATGATCTGCAGGTTTCCCTTGTGGGCTCCCCTCTTTTAAGTACAAGTGAAACTTGAGTGCTACACAAGCACGACACAGAGAGAGTAGTGGGTTAGACGAAAGAGAGGCTGATGATACTCTCAGGGACATCCTTTCAGATCGGGTCGGATTTTGGTCAAGATAAACCTCCTTGGTATATCGATTTACCGAGCTTGCGATCGAGAACAGATAGTCAATTACGTAGATGGATAATACAGGCATCATGGATAGGTAGTAAGCGGATATGTGTTGCGGCCTTACCAGCCAGGATATCGTTGCTATCGTCAGGTTGCCAAGATACTCCTGACCAGGATGGGTCATGATGGACATGTTCCCGATCTTGGGATCCTAGATTTTGGTGCCTAGTCGCGGGTAGTGGTGATCAAGCTCCCAGGTTAGCGAGTACGTAGGAGAAACACCAATGGTACGGTAACGATTGCCAAGGCCAGCCCTGAACTGTGTTTCCTTATATTGGAACATGGTATACGAATACGGCAGTCTTTGTTCTATGTGCTGAAAGAGATGTTGTCATGGGATGTAAATCATTGTACGTACATAACATCATGTCATTAATGACAGCACCGAAGAGCTGGAACGCCAGAGCCTACTGTCAGATTTCCGTCTGTGGTTGTCATAATGCAACGGGAGGCATCAGGGGCATACAGACTGTCGGAATGCAAGGCCTGGGAGATCATCTGTTGAAACTAGACGTGAGCGCTAGGCACAGGCGAGTTGTTGGTTCTGTCTTGATTGTCTCGGAGCGCAAAAAGAAAAGAGATTTTGATTAATATTCCAAAAAATGACATGTCGACACATCACAACGAGCCCAGACCCTGTCCTGTACCTGCAGCTCCATTCCCGGCTTCAGCTCCAGCTCCAGCACAGCACAGCACAGCACAGCGCAATCCTTAAAAGAACCCATGTTCGTTGATGTGATCCATCAGTCTCGACCTCCCTACGCCTACACCTACACCCCCCCTGCTGCGAATAATCTCATAATTGTCAATCACCCAAGTCGAAGCTGACGTTGATCCGAGCCCGAACTCTTGGGACCACCTTGACCTTTCTTAGGACATCGCTGGACTTCCCGCCTTACGTCCGGGCCCGCGCGCCGTCGCGTCGAACCGTCTCTCTAGGGCGAATTGATACGCCGCCAACCCCAGGATTATAGTCTCGACGGGAACTAGCATGACCGAGAGCCCTACGCCAGCCCGGCTCTGGTGGCAGAGAGTGCCGAAATGGGGCTGCGCAGTCATGGCCACGTCCCTCCAGCGACAGGTCCAGCTCTGGAGAGAATCGGTAGTAGTCGACGCGTTGACCGCATAGAAGAAGGACATGGCGATGATGGCAGCAATCAAAGCCACGACGGGTGGTGTGAATGTGACAGCTGCCTTGACTGCAGCGTTCCTGTGGGCCTATTTACCATCATCACCGTTAGCACCAGAGCTAAGAAAACAAGGGTCTTGTCTTTGGAAGGGTAAGGTTAGGATGCCTTACAGTCGGAGACTTTCCGGCGAATAGCGAGACCAGATTGGCTACAGTGACCAAGGCGCTACCGACTACCAGAGCCACGGTAGGGCGCATATCGAGGTTGGTTGGCCATAGTTGCAGCAACCAATCTTCCGGAACGTGGGTCGCGTTGTAGACAGCGATAGCATCTGCCGAGACACCCAGGATCGTCAAGCCAGCCGCGAGCCCGACGACAGTGAGGCCTAGTCGGGCACTGTCGACCAAGTGCAGGAGACGAGAGGAGGGCTCGGTTCGCACCGACTCGATGTCTGTCTCAAAGTTGGACGCCGATATCTCGGTCTTTGTGCCGATGGATGTGTTGGTGATGGTGGGATCCATATTGAGAGATAGAAAGCACTAAGAACAAAAATAGACTTGAACGATAATAACCCAAGACCAGCTGGAGAAACAGAAACAAAAACAGACACAAGAGAAGGAAAGGGAATTAAACGTGGAGGCAAAGAGACTGAGGGATTGACTGGAAACAAGAGCCACCAGTTCATGGGAGTTAGGAACATAGATATATACAAAATCCCATCTAATCTAAGCGACAAATACCATCACAACAACATTCTCAAGACCAATTATATCAAGCCGATCTTGGTGATAACGTCGAAGCGCCTATGCAAGAAATGCTTCATAGGCGCGCTGGTCGCTAGCCTGCAACCCGTAGTGTGAGAGATTGTCATGAAATGGACTCTTCGGATTGGCTGAGACTTTAACAACAGGAGTTGGAGGTGTTGCCTCGAGCGCTTAGAGCTAGCATTGGCCAATCATAAACCGCCAATCTTCTCCAAGATGGTTGTAACCAGATCTATTTACATCCATGTCAAACCGTTGGCGTGAGCGGTTATGTACGTTGATAATTAGCGTGGTAAGAAGGGTTGCAGGAATGCAGCCAGTGGTTATTGAGTTAATCCGTTCATCACAACAGATGCGCTATCCAACTTTAGAGATAGACAACGGAGGATATCACATGCCCTGTCACCTGACTAGGATAGAGCAGCCACAGCCCAAGCCACAGCCACAGGCAAGACAGGCACACCCCCGATATGGATCCCGAAAATCTTCGGGCTAAACCTAGCATCCCTCCGACAGACAAGATGAATCAAGTCTTGAATGTAACGTCCTTTTCAGCTCTGCGGATACTGTTACAGCCAGCAAAACAGGGGCTAGCCTACGGATACAGCAGGCTACATACAGACCGTTACGTTTCGGTCATCACGGCGCACCCGAGATGAGGCTTGTCGGTTTGCTTTTGCCATTTGACGCTCCACAATTGAGGCTTGTTGGCTGAGCTGAGCTGGGCTGGGCTGCAGAACAACTCCATCATGATGCCTTCTCGACGTTTCTGACTCCTGACTGCCGGGCACATCGATGCGGCCTGAGAATTATATGCGGCACAGCACAAGGATGAAGCAAGCAATCAACCATGAATCGGCTAAAGCGACGACGAGCGTCCTCTTCTAGACGGTTTCACGATGGTTACACCGAAAAGGCGATGAACGGGCACGACCGATATCGATACTCAAAGGCCAATGTCGACGTTGGCATGTGCCAAGATGATTAAGCCCCTTGGAGTTTTCAATCAACAGGGCGTCGCGGGGTGCGAGGCGTCGCGGATGATCGACAGTAGCGCCCTCGCCGCTTGTGGTTAGGACGGCACGACCACCGAGGGCAATCAACAAATCAACAGATATCTCCCGGGTATCCTGGTAAACTGCGACTTAGACGAATCAATCATATTGTGCGAGCAAGGGGAAGGGTCACAGCAGATCCCTAACGTTCAGTAATCGAAAAAAACATGCATACGGTATCCATGACGCTTCAACAGGGTCAAGCAGGGGACATGGCAAACCTTACTTTGATATCGAATTTTGAACAGCTTGGTGATGGAGTCGCAGATTAACACTGAATACAAGGCAAACAGACCCGATTGGCCGATTGCATGCCTGACTAGCCGTACATACATATACGTACGGATCTCAACCCTTGTCCCATGGTTATTGAAGAAAACCATCGGCAGGCTCATTGCAGATCAAGATGCAGCTATTCATCAATCCTGTTCAGCAGAGATTGAAACTTCATTTTCGAGAGACCCACTCACCGTGTTGCCCTCGGACTCCTATCAACCCAAACTCGGAACAGGGATCATTTGCGAGGAGTAGGTACTTGTGCCCTCAGCAGCAGAAGACAACGATAGAGACGCAATCAAGGCTTGTGACGTTGAAATCTTGCGTCCTGCCAGAAAACCTAATGCAATGTTGACGTCCTGCAGCTACTTAGCGTAGCCTTCCGCCCGGGCCTGATATGAGAGATGACAACGGATGCGTTCGAGGCGTTGTTTACTACCGTGGACAAATAGAGTTCTTCTAGGCTGCTGTCGCGATTGCTTAGCATTCTGAATTGGCATAGCTACGCGACGCTACCTTGGTCACCTGGATACTGAACCTCAAAAGTTGACAAATCCATTGTCCATTACACATTGGCCCTCGCGCCGGGAGCCATGAACGGCATGTGGGTATAAACTGCAACCGTCATTCAGATGTCCCACACCGGAGGGAGCGACGAGGACGAGAACAGACAAAGAGGCGTTGTTTGTGAATCAGTGCACCCCTTGGGGGTGGGCGCTGAAGCGTTCTTTGAAGAAGAAATAAACATGTCTCTCTCAGATCGAAATAGCATCCCTCTGAGACATGATATATGCTCACAGCTGGATAAAGGGAGTATCATGAGCATTGGATCTGATTCAGCTTCCAATGACTTGGATCAACGCCATTCGCGCTATCCAAAAGGTTGACAAGGGAATTTAAATTTGGACCAATCGCAATTACCCATTCGAATCCAAAAGAGAAGGACAAGACCCATGTCCCTAGTCCCTACACAAGAAATGACAAGTCCAGTCCTGGCACGATGTCTTCGAGGCTTAAATGCTCCGGGGCGGCGATTGGACAGATGTGTTTGCGCATGTTTCCTTGGTTGGTTCCCTCAGCAAGACGAAATATCAGATCAGAAGGGATGCGCTTGCGGAAGGTCAGAGGACATCAACATCTTTGGCACAGCACTCCCCGTGGCCAAGGCTTTATGGTATGAACCACTGAACAAGTCCATACCCCGGGAGGCTCAAGCAAGACACGGATCTGGGGCAGTGCATACATAAATCGGATAATATTCAAAGTGACAGCAGTAGTCGACAGCTTTGTGGCGGCCTTGCATGCGTCGATGCTCCCGGAGAGTAAGCGCCCATGGTCCAGGTCCACTACCCACAGACTCGTACAGGGAGAATTGAGCTCTTGAAGCGCCTGATCGAACTAGCAATCTCTACCTAGGCTCAGAGCGGCTTGACTAGGTGATAACTCGTACATACAGTACATGTGCTGCAGTGTACGCCTGTGA